>CAMGYJ010000003.1:18870026-19070203 GCA_946122785.1 Linum tenue | reverse complement strand
CTTGCAGCCACCGCTATAATTCATTTCATGGTTGCAAAATAGTAATTAAGTTAAGAAAGTGAGCATGTAAACTGAGATGGACAAGAGCACTTGACAACTCAATAAACCAGTAGATGAAACAGATAACAAGACAACTACTTGACTACTACCTCTATGCTACAATTAACAAACGATGAACAGAATGAAACATCCCAAGGGCCAAGTATGGTGCATTCCTACAAACCAATTACACAATGGTACTTGGGAGTAACCCCAGTCTGAACTTCCTTGCCTACATATAAATAAACAATGAACACAAAATCCCCAAGATAAGCTCGAATCACATCATTGTCATCATGATACTGTAAAAGAGATATGTTCAAGGCATATTACTGCAAATGACAGTGGCATTCATGCAGCCATAACTGCGATGAAAGTATTGGCTTACCAAGATCTTCAAGCACTGATGGTTCCTTCTCTCCGGAGGTAGTGCCCTTTGTTCCATCTTGGCCCTCCTCTCGCTTCTTGTAATCATTAGGCCGAAGGTCAGGACCTATATCCCTGACCCAGCTCGCAGCATAAAGCCTCGTCGCCTTCTTCAGAACCTGCGGAAAAGAAAATTGAAATCCAAGAAATGGCCGCTTGATTACCGTCGAGGCTAATAAGGAATTGGAAGTTGGGAGCAGGAGTAAATGAGAACTTACAAGGAACCCCTGGTAGAAAGTCAATTTGGGGCGTATTTTGGTGCCAGGAGGGTCGGGGAGTGAGGAAGGGAATGCGATTTCTTTCAAGTCGTAGCGGACGTAATCGTACACTTTCCGGAGCACCACCCTCGCCTTCATTTCTCGTCTTCTTCTAAGCTTTTCCGGCTAATCTCCGACTCTGTCGGCTCTATTTCAGCTGTGCCTTTGCGCCGGTATCTCTGTGGGGACAGTGGGGAGAGGAAATGAGACGGCGGACCGGCGGCTTAGCAGAATGACGCAGTCGTTTCTATCACCATCGCCGTCGCCGAGGAGAAAACCTTCAGCTCCACATTAAAACAGGCCTGGCCTTGTGAAGAAATTAGAATGTGTAATCGGGCTGGGCTAAATCTGTATTACGATTTTGTCAATGGGTCCAATAGCTGAAGTTTATGTTTCATCAAGCCTAATTTTTCTATGGGCTCGATTCAGCCTGTTACACTTCTAATTTTCCAAAAAAGAGATATCATGATTGCTCCTAAAATTTGCTAATGGGTCTCTTTGTTTTGAAATTTTTCATATGGGGAGAATTGTATTATTATTAAAGAAAAATTCTACATGACATCTAAGAAAGTTATCATAACAAATAAAGTATGGGTAAAATCTAAAAAATGTGTGAGGCAATCATTCACTATATATGGTATTAAAATTCAAATGAGAATTGGTTCGCACCCGTATTGCTTACTTAGTACAATCTCCGCTGAGTGAAGTGTCATTCCTATAATTTGTCCATTATGGATTCTCCACGCGGATTGAGGAAAATGATGGACAATGATTTAAAAGAAGCTCCTAAATAAGGTAGTAAGAAACAAAACTCACTTGTTTGCAACCAATTGCTCTTGCTCGATCAACGGTAATAAGAAAAAAAATTCATTTGTACTAAATATGACAACTCGACAAGCAAAATCAAAAGAGAGAAAGACTCTCATTATCAAATAAGGTAGATATGAGCTTAATTTTCAAATAAAGTTTTGACAAGCTTCAGCCCTTGAATTTTTAGACTCTCGTGCTTAGTTGATTGTTTATAATTGAAGTAAACATGATATATTGTCCTTACGAGATATGTACCTTAATGATGTGGTCTGGTTCTCTAAGTATAAATGTTGACTTTTAATTCTCTTATGATTCATAACCTGCGATTGAAAATTACATATTATCATGAATGTCTAATGAGTTGCACAATTTCTTAGCAAGGTTACCTTGGGGCAAATAAAGTTCGAGTATGTAGTTATTTGATAACACGTAAAATATACATTTTATCACCTCAAGTTATGGGAGTTTTACATCAACTCTACATATCTTTAGCCATTTTGACTTGGAATTACTTGATATTTACTCAAATGTGCATTTAGTCAAAAGGTTTGTTTTTATACAGTTTATGCCTTTTTGGGTAGTATTTTGATATTTTAGGCCATGACACCCTAGTGTATCACCTTGTACGAGTAGTAGACATCAGGACTCGTGGACTGGAAGTAAGGATGACAATCAAACTCATGATCGGGGTACCCGACCGCATTGACTGGGTATGAGGCGGGTATGGGTAAAACCCGCAAAAAGTTTGATGGATATGAGGCGGGTATGGTTTTAGCCTCCCCATACCCATACCCGCCCCATTAAGTTGAAACCTATCAATGATTGTAAAGGTAACTTAAGACAATATATAGTAGAAATGCAATTGAGTGACCACTCTAATAGTCCAATATAGTCAAAATCGCGCTTTAAAACTTAAAAACTTACGATTTTACGTTTCTGAGTCACTAAAACGCTTCTACACAAATCTCAGTTTTTATAACTTATGTAATTAAAACTCCGCTTTAAAACTTACGGTTTTACGCTTCTAGATCACCAAAACATCTCTACATAGAAACTCGCTTTTGACTACATTCGGCCACTCAATTCCAAATCTAATTCATTTACGTCCATTCTCCCTTCATTCTTTCATTTTCCCCTCTTGTTAACAAGATAATTATGTTAGTTAAGTATTACTTAGTAGATGTATTAGAGTTAGAAACTAATGATTTGAAAAATATTATACTCTATCTTATTGATTAATAGATGTTTTAGGATCATACGATTTGAATCGTATTAAGAATAATTGTATCTTTGTTGACTTAATGATATAGTAGGTTCGTTTAGCGTTATTGATTCGCTATGACACAACTCCTAACAATGGCCAAGTGTAACCAATGAAAGGGACTGCAGTATAGTGGCTCAAGTAATAAATATCGAATCCACGGGTCTCTAGAGTTACTATTACTCAGCTTCAATTCATTATCTAGCAAACTAGATTAAGATGGAAGAACTAAAACTACTCTAACAAACTACAGTTAAAGTTAATCTAATTACACGTTGGGAACTCACTTAGGTATGATTCCCCCTAGCCAATAGCCAGATTAATGATTGATGATTTCTAACTTGTTTCACTTTCATTCACAATGCGGAGAATCCTTGACCTTGAATCTCGACTAAAGGATCAAGGCCCTCTTGAGTCGATTGCCTAGAGGGATGTATCCTTCTCTAGAACAACCGATCAAGGCGTTCTGAACTAGACTCCCTCTATCGAATGAGGTTCTCAATCGATACAAAGCAGTGAATCGACCCTCGACTAAAGCAATCGATCCAATACTATCAATCTATGGTGCTCTATTGACCTAATCAGGTATTCGCTCTCATAGGATCAAAACAGAATCAATAATTTCGACTAAAGCAGAATTGAATCATGAAAACGTGCATAGATTGAATATGAACTCAAGATTATCAAGTAGGAGTACTCATACAATTAAACAAACATAGCTAGGGTTCCTCAAAACCTAAGTGAAGGGAAGTTACTCCATAGAGAAGAGAGAGACTGCAGTAAGAATCTTCAGATGACCAGTCTTCAAGTCCGGGCTTGTTCCTCGAGCTTCCAAGGCAAAGAAATCCTCCAATTCCACTCCAAGAATGCCCTCAAATCTCCCTCTCTCTCTTTGGTTCGTCCCTTGGGTGTTTGGGAACCAAAACCCAGCTCTCTCTTGCAAAAACGCACAAAACAGGCTTTTAACAGCCTGCATTCGCGATCCCCGATCAGAATACCCGGTCGGGTATTTTAGGTGGCGATCGGGGATTGTTTAAATGCACCGTCGAGGATAGGGGATTAATCCCTGGTCAAGGTCAAGAATACCCGACCGGGGATTTATTGTCAATGCCCGGGCCCCCTTCTGCTTCTCAAACGCCCAAAAGAGATTTTCCCCGGTCTGCGCAGATTAATACCCGTCCGGGTATTTCTGCTCATGGCCGGGTATTTTGCTCCTCTAGCACACTTCAACCCAAACGTGCTCATTTCGACCCGAAACTCGTTCCTTCGCCTCAATGCCAACGGTAAGCCCTGAAATATGACATAAACGCACAACCTAGCGTGAAATCGGCTTAAAACACGAGAATCACCATCTCACACAGCTCAAAAATAAGGGTAAAAACATGTGCAATCAATGGTCTATCAGTTATAATTGAACATTTACATGTAAAGTCTTATGGGTACCTGAAACTCACGGGTATGAGAATGGATTTGCAAAATCTTCTCCTGCATGGATATGGGGCGGGTACGGGTTTGAATATTTGAAAGAGGGATGTAGATGGTTTAGACAAACCTGGCCCATTGTCATCCCTAACTGGAAGTAAAAAATGGGGTTGAAGCCCAAACTTATAAATGGCGCCAAAATAGCTTGCTAAAGCCCAATATGGTGGTTCTGGCCCCATTTATGAAAAGGGTAATTTTTTTTACTCTAACTAATGATTTCTTATGGGTAATGTCACGTTTGGTCACTGGGTTTAGTAAAACGTGACATGTTTAGTCACTGGAAAAAAATATCTATGTTGGTCACTCGAATTAGTAAAATGGTTCACATTTAGGGTTCGTTTGCTTGAGGGTTTTGTTGATGGATTTGGTGATGGATTTGCATGCTTCATAGATTTTGACAAAAGTCCATTGTTTGCTTGAAAGAGTGAGGGAGTGTAAATCCGTGGGGCCCATGCACTTTTGAGGTCCAAATCCGTGGACCCCACGGATTTGTAAAAACTAGCTATGGAGGTGGGAATTGGGTGATGGATTAAAATCCATGATGGTATTTTACTTATTTGTCCTCACTTTTTATATAAATGGCCAATCTACCCTCCTACTTCAATTTCTACATATATGTCATACAAGGTGTTTTGTGACGGCTACAGAGGCATGAATGATTATATTGTGAAATGGGGTGGCGAGGTGCTCCAAAAATCACCAATTGGACCCTTATGAGTCACAAATGCTTGCACGAAGAACCCCAGCATTACCACCATTGTCATCCTCCCATTTTTTATCTCCTTCTTCTTCCAGCAAACAACATTCTTGATGTCCTTTGAGTAATCACAACCATTGATTTATGTTATGCTTTGCTAGCTAAAAGAATTTCCTTCGAGTAATCGCCACAATTTATTTATGTTATGCTTTGCTTACTAAAATGGAGATCAATTTAAACTTGCAATTAATGTTCAGTATTTATCTCCCCCGGCACTTGTCCTTCCAATGCAGCCTCCGACACAAAGAATGAACCATTTGCTTAATTAATGATGATACGTTGCACATTTGGAGTCTTCTTTCGTTATAAGATTATAGATAGGGGGTAATAAGGTCAATTTCACTTAATATCTACAAATTTCATTAAACAAAATCCATCATGAAATCCATGAAACAAACAATGGATTTTTAAAAGTCCATAATGGATCTAAAGCCTTCATAAGTCCATGGATTTCCAAAACCCAGGTTTTACCAAAACCTTCATTTTTCAAATCCATGAAGCAAACGACCCGTTAGTCATTCTCTGTTAGTCTCCGCTAATACCGTCAGTCAATTGCTTAAGTGTCTAACAAAACTGCTGACTCATCCTTTTTTAACCCTCCACATCACCAAACCCAACCCGCCATGTCATCTGTCCCTACACAATCCTTAAATCCAACCAAGCTATGAACTGACCCATCTATCCCTCTCTCTCTTCTCTTTGCTTGTCCCTCTCTCCATTGATGTCGCAATTTCCCTGTAGAAAGATTGGCGGTGGCGGAGGAAGAAGAGGAGAAGAGTTGTTAATACGTTGGCAAGGTTAGCGCCGTAGCGGCCAAGAGCAACGAGAAATCTACTTCATCCCGGCCGAACGTGCGGAATGTCGAGTCTACCCCTCGCCAGCCCACCTTTAGGGAGATGACGCTCAAGGATTTCTTGGTCAAGGTAGGGGTGGTTCGGAAACAACAATATGGCTCCGGTCCTCCTCTCTTGCCTCCTCACAGCAGTACGGGATGTACCAGTCCGTCACTGCAGGCGGCGGTGCCAATTCCGACCTCCAATTGACCAACAAGCTATCAGTCAAATCTTTCTTCATCGACGAACACTCCGGCCTCCAATTCCTAAACTAAAAAACTCCAGATCTGTGGTGTATGTCTGCTTCGGGAACTTGGCAAACTACTCGGATCTTCAATTGAAGGAAATCGTGGTCGAGCTTGAATCCTCAGGGCGACAATTCATGTGGGTGGTCAGGAGGGAGAACACAATGGGAGGATGAATTGACGACAGCGATGACCATTGGCTGCTGGTGGGATTCGAGGAGAGGATGGAATGGAAGCTGTAACGGAGATTCTGGGGATCGGGATCGCGGTGGCGGAGGGCTGGATGATGGCGGAGAAGGGTGAGGAGGCCGCGAAGATGAGGAGGAAGGTTGGCGAGCTTGGGCGAATAACAAGGAGGGCGGTGGAGGAAGGCGGGTCTTCGTATGAGGATTTTTTCAATAATAGCAACATTTAAAAAAATTATAAAAATAGCACCCAGCCCACACAAATTCCAAAACTAGCATCTTATTTTCAAAACTGCACAGTCGAGGTGCGGTTAACTCAGAAATCGCATACTGAGCAAGCGGTCCTCGCTAGGGCATCCTGAGAACCGCCCTCTAACACAGCGGTACCCATGCACGACGCAGCGGTCCCCAGGACTGTTGGATTAGGCGACGATCCAATGACCAACCGCACGCCAACGCAGCGATCTGCGTCAGGGATCGAAGACCGCTCGCTTGGGGAACGGTTTGCGCCTCGAGATCCGTGAATTGCTCCCTCCAGATGCGGTTTTGGTAAGGGTAAAATTACTAAACCGCCCCTGGAGGGTGCGGTCTGAAGACTATAAATACCCCACTCCCTCTCTTCATTTTTTCACACCACAACCCATTCTGCTCTCTCCCTCTAAAATTATCTCTCTAGCCATCCCCCTCCCCTCCCCAAAGCCTAGGAAATAGTGGTTTGTTGGTTGCGGCTAAGTCCGATATGCCATCAGAAAACATTTCTTTGGGTTTTCCTTCAAAATCCGTCGAATCTCTGTCCGACTTTCGTGAAAAAATGGACGAGTGGTTCCAAGAAGAGGGAGTTTATTATGATGAATTTCAAGCGGTACGTACTCATTTTATAAAATTTTTGTTGTTGTTATAACCTTTTTAATTATTTTATGTACTAGCCTTGTTTTTATTCTCTCGTAGGTTAGGGACGACGTGGATATCTACAACCAACGATATTATGTTGATCAAGGACTTAGTGATCCAACCGTGTTGTACGACCAACGCAACCATCGGTCAAAGGATGTTAGGAACGATCACGAGGTACATACAATTCTTCATCATTTGTCTTTCTTTTATTTTGCTAACGTACTTAGTGGAATATAAAATAAATTTGATCATTTTTAATTGTATTGGTTGTTTTCAATAATTTAATCGAATACACAGCGCCACTTACTTAGACTCTTTATAAAGAGATGCATGTCTAAAGAAATGGGATTTTAAGCAATTATCATGATCCTCCAATTCTCTGGGAAAATCAAGTTTTAAGCGATCCTCGGATCCTCCCTTTTTCTGTCAAAAAGGCTGTGTTTCTAAGAAGATGTATACCTCTTTTAAGAGTCTAACGAGTGTTGCATTGTATTCGATTAAATTATTTAAAACAACCAATACGATTTATGTGTATGTGTACAAAATTAATTTTATTAATTTCAAATACTTGAATATGTATCTCTTTAAATTATTATTCATTTAAAATGTTATTTATTTTAGTTAATTGAGTATGTTTTTTATGAAATTATGTATATATATTGGAAAAAACCTTGAATTATTTTAAATTTTTTGTTAATAATATAATTATAATAAAATTATGGTCAAAGTTAAATAATTTATTTTAATTAATTTAGTTATAAAAAAACTTTTATTAGTATATCATAAATAACGTTAAAATTTTCGTTAGGAGGCACACCAAATACTCGGCTACAGGGGTACGACCAATGTGCTCCCATGGAACAACGTTATCTTGCCCTTTCTAAAAAAGGCATGGTTGGTGGCGATTAGGCATTTTTCAGGCATAAAAATCGATCGTCAACTCATCAACGCATTGGTGGAGAGATGGCGAAAAGAGACACATTGCTTCAAATTTCGCGAAGGAGAGTGCACCATCACACTAAAGCACTTCACCATCCTAACCCATCTGCCCATCGACGACAATGCGGTTTGTGTGAGTGATCATCCCTCCGAGGATGTTGGCGATATGAGCGGTTGGAAGCATTTGATCTATAGTGCTTTGGGGGTGCGAGTGCCTGTCAAGGGGAGCGTTGATGCGATGGATCGCTTAGCACCATTGAGGACCAACCAAGTATCAATCACTTGGTTGACGAAGTGGATGAAGAACCAGCACGATCCTACAAAAGGCGTGGTGCCCCTGGCCGAGGAAAGTCCATAGGAGGTGAAGGAAAGATTTGCTCGTGTCTATCTCATAGGCATGATCGGAGGAGTGTTCTTCCCCAAGAAATCTAACAATTTAATTAGCTGTAGATGGCTTAAGATCCTCCTTGGTAATTGGGATGCGATGGGGGAGTTGAGCTGGGCATCCGCTTGCCTAGCTAATATCTACCACCATTTGTGTAATGCATCTCTCAAAGCTGTGAGGGAGGTTGGCGGGGCAATGTTCATCGTCCAATTTTGGGCTTGGGAGCATCTCCCATGGATTGCACCGGTCAAATGTCCCGATAGGAATTGGCCAATCGACCATCCCCTAAGAGGTGAAGCTTATGGTTGTAGGTAAACTTCTGATACCCAATCATGATTTTCATACAACAATTTCGTTTGTGATTTAGCTATAACATTTCATTATTGTGTTACTAATAAGGCGGGTTGGAGCCACAACATGCGACAATCTTTCTGAACACAAGTTGGCGGAGTATCGGAGGAGGCTAGAGCGGCTTTGGAAAGGAGAGGTAACTAAAATATTTCGAAATGTTATAACTTTTTTTGATTGAGTACATGTATTTTCCAATTTCGTTTAACTTAAGTTGATCATTTCATTTTGTAGATCATTTACGATCCATACCTTGAGAACATCGTTAACTGGCATTGCCAGCAATTCCCTAGTCATATCGGCCAATGGTGCACAAGTGTTCCTCTCATTTGTCACCATACCATGGAGTGGCACCTGTCGGATAGATGCCTCTGTCAGTTTGGTCGGGAGCAATGCATTCCTTTGGAGGTCCCCGAGAGTCAAAAAGCATTTCACCACCGAGATAGTCGCCAAGGTGATCAAGATTGACCCGTGACGTTGAAGGAATTCATCACCATGTGGGAGAACCGACAAGATTTTGAGATTTTCACTCCGACAACTGTGGGTCGAATGGGGTATCATGACCCATACATGGATAGATATCGACAACAATTGGTTCGGTACGTGGCTCCGGAGGGTGCGGCCGATGGTGCATTGGTAAGTAATTTCGTCTAATCAATTAAATTTATTGCGCATTCATGGACATATCATGAATTTTAGCTTGATAACTTTTTTATGTGATTTAGGTTGATGGGCTCGAGCGTATCAAATATATGACCCATGGTCGAGATCAACTGGTCAAGGAAGAAATGGGCTTGCTGAGGAGGATGACAAACAACTTGCTTGGGTGTATCAAAGCACGGGGTCGTGATCATCATAGACACCCGCCCATGCCCGCACCAGTGCCACGTCCAATAGCTAGTGATGTCCCCAACCCCCACCGCCATACCGGAGAAGGGAAAACAAGAAGACTCGAGAAAGACCGAACGTGTCCGACATCACTCCGATTGAGGGGTGGAAAGTGTCGAGTCCTTTGAGTGTGACACGCGGTGGCGGTCCGAGCTACCATCAAGATTCACACCCTGGCTACTCCTATGATCCCTGCCCGAGCTACCATCAAGATCCCCACCCCAGCTCCTCCTATGATCCCCGCCCGAGCTACCATCAAGATCCCCACCCCCAGCTCCTTCTATGATCCCTGCCCGAGCTACCATCAAGATCCCCACCAGGGCTCCCCCTATGATCCCCGCCCGAGCACCTACCATGATCCCCGCCCGGAATCTCAACAATTCCCTCACCCGATCTCCTACTATGATCACCGCCCGAGCTACCAACATGATCACCGCCCGAGCTTCTTCAATGAACCCCCTACATCCTCGGGTACTTGGCATGATGGTTACTCCACGACTGCACAACACGACTTCAATCTTCTTCCTCGCCCTCAGTAGCCGTGGCCTCCTACTCCTCACCGTATGAGCATGGATGATCCCCGCCCGACCCCGGAAGAGCCTCTTCCCATAGACCAACGCCGCCACAGCACCGACGAGCAACCTAGCACGAAAAGTCGAAATCTACCACTGGCTCCACCCACTGTTACACCCGTCGGCTGTCGTACAAGGAGCAAGAAAGTGTTGCAACCCCATGAGTCACAGGGACTTCCTTGAGTGTTATTTTTAGTTTATTTATTTGAGTGTTGTTTTTAGTTTATTTGAGTTCTACGTACTTGACTTCCTTGCTTTTGTTTTTCGTGTTAACTTAAGTTTCGATTGTCATTTTCCAAATTCCTTGTTTTTAGTTTATTTCAGCGTTGATAATGTGGTTTATGTTGAAAAAAGAAATACATGGGATATCGAGAAAACACACAAGTTCCAACCATCATAACTTTGACAATAGAGAAAACATACACAACAACTACCAACAAATGGTCACCGCAAACTATGTCGCATTAGCTGAGTCCCCCACATCAGGCCCCAGATTTTGCGGTCCAATCGATCCAGGACAATTTCGTTTATCATGCCCTGGTCCAGCGATTATGACTTTCACCTTCAGGTCAGGATCTTGCTCAATTAGATGCTTGATAGCCGCGGCAACCACCCTGGATTTAAACTATTGATGGCCTTGGGATGTTATGGATGACACACATGTGTGTGTGTTCACCGCACGGGATATGACCCAATGGTCGTGTCTCTTGCCGTTGATGGCCCGAATCCTAACATTGCATCCCTCGTGTTGATTAAGGCATTTGACTATGAGCCTCTTCATGTTAGAATGAGTTGTGTGCCATTCAAAATGTCGAGCCATTGCTTGAGTATCAATGGCGTGTCGCACCTCCTTCTTCAAACCAAATTGTTGGCCCTTCATAAACCCAGTGAGTGGATCCCATACTGGGACCTCTGGCGGCTCCATGTCGGTGTCGATACACCAATTGTCGTATGGAATGTGATTGTCGTACGGGATAGGTACACGGTCACGAGACTCCTCATCATCATATGAGTCTGACTCTGGCCCTGAATCATCAACACCTTCAAGAGGGTCAGAGCTGTCTGCACTGACATTGCTTCCATCTTCTTCATCGGAGGGGTCACTAACTGGTGTTGGCAGGGCATCTTCCACTACCACTGCCTGAATGGAAGTTGTACTCGGGTTAGTTGGCATGGTCCCATTGGACTTCTTCTTCATATGATGGGAAAGATTGACGATGACCTTCACCTTGCTCTTGGTACTGAAAGTAGGAATGAGGATCATGGTAACTTTGGTAGGGATGATCTCCATATAATTCACCTCCACCATGGATACCAGATGTTTGACCGTCTCCAAAATGACCTCCAACGCCTTCTACCGCCTCGGTGTTAACGAACATCTCGGCTTTGGAAAGATTATTGGACTTCAAGAATTTGAGCATGGCATCTACTTCATCTTGAGTGGTTATGAGATATTCCTCATGCCAACGACCCGCCTTCTCTGTTTGGATATCGGTACACCATACGATCAACTCTTCTCGTGCCATCCATGCAAGTAACGTCAGTACACATTTGATGGAGGTCTTCAAGGATCGTCTGGTAGTGACCTTTATTTTATGAATATTACCACCGATGTAGGTGACCCCCATTCCGGTCTCTTCTGTGTAACCATTCCACCGTAACCCAAGCGTGAACTTTTGGAATGCCATATGCAATAAAACCGTAATTCAGTTAATATCATAAAAATCACAAATCACAATAAAAAGTAATACAAAATAAACTTACAAGTTAACGTTAATCGCAACAAAAAAAAAAAAAAATTAGGGTGCTACTACAGAAAATTGAAGAAGAAGAAGAAGAAGTGTGAAGAGAAGAGGTTTCCCGGGACTGCCTTTTATAGGCAAAATCATCACTGAAAAACGCAAGGGGAGGGGGCGGTTTTCATCTGCCATGCAGCCCTATGTCTGTCAACCTGCATGGCCAACATGCTGGATGCCGGGAAAATGGGGACGACACACAAACCGCAGGGGGTGCGGTTTGTGTTTCAGCAAGGGCAAAACCGCATGTTGAGGATGCGGCTTATGTTGGAGAAATAGAACCGCAGCCTGAACAAGCGGTTCTGCTAGGTCAACCTACGAACCACATGGACAAGATGCTGTTATGTTAGGTCAGCCTAATAACCGCTCCACCATGCTGCGGTTTTGGCCCATAAATGCAAACCACTCCCTCAGGATGCGGTTTACATGTAAACCGCACAGCCGAGGTGCGGTTTTGAAAAAAAGGTGCTATTTTTGGAATTTGTGTGGTCTGGGTGCTATTTTTGTAATTTTTTTTAAATTGTGCTATTTCTGAAAAAATCCCCTTCGTATGGTAATATCAGTGCTTTGATCGGAAAGCTAAAGCGGGACCTTCGCCGAAGGGAAAAGTGAATCAGATCTGGATTTTTCTTTCGTCAAGAGTCAAGATAAAAGATCGGCGGGATTAAGGGGAGAGAGGGACATGCAAAGAGGAGAGAGAGGGTTAGAGGGGTGGGTTCATAGGTTGGTTGGGGTTAAGGATTGGGTTGGTAAAGATGACGTGGCGGGGCGGGTTTGGTGATGTGGCGAGTTAAAAAAGGGCGAGCCAGTACTTCTGTTAGCCACTTAAGCAATTGACTGACGGTGTTAACGAAGACTAACGGAGAGTGACTTAATAATTCGAGTGACCAACATTGATATTAATTTTTTCCAATTACTAAAAATAACACATTTTAATAAACACAGTGACCAAACGTAGTATTTACCTGATGTCTTGCTTTGGTCTCAAGCAAAATACTCTCTTCTGAAACGTTTTCTCCAGGAAACCTCTTAAAAACCATAATATATTGCCCCATAAATTGATGACCAAGGGCTCAGTTTCAGCACAATTTTTATCGAGGGGATAATCTACCTAGTAACTCCAGAACTCAGAAAATGTGTAAAAGTTTTGATGGTAGAAACAATGACAAAATTGGCAGCTTAGCAATTTTGTACTCAAAGTCGTCGTTTTTAGTGAATAGGTTGAATCTTCTATAAACTTATGTCTTCCTTATTCTCTATCCTCATAAGTGTCTAGTTCATTAAGTTGTATATTTTTTGATTCTTAATATATATAGTAATTAATTATTTTTTCCTTGTTATGTTTATTGCCTCGGATTATACTTCTATATGTGTTCATGTGGATTGATTTCTTGTTGTGTTTATTGCCTTGGATTATACTTCTATATGTATTCATGTGGATTGATTGTAACAAGGATATTCATGTGATTGATTGCACAACATTGGCATTACATAGTTTGGTTGTTAACAGATGTAAAGTGCAAACGTGATAACATGATTGATTCGCTTCCCACTTGCACCTTAGTCCATCTCCAAATTAGACATCGACCAGTAGATGGTAGGATATTGGAGCATAATAAGTATAGAAATCCGTGTGAATTTCCTCAATCATCTATATATATTATTTAGGAAACTATAGAGGAAGCTTTGCCTATACAATGCCTCCTACTGTCTTTTCCTTGTCGTTTAAAGTAATTTCCATTTATGCACTCTTTATTTTTTTTAAAAACTTTCCAAAATCAAGGCTCCTCAACCTCAACAAAGATTTTCAAAAATAACAACTCTCACTGGCTGACTAGTGGGATTTGAAAGACCCCGAGATAATACTATCCTATTTACCGAGCAGGTATAAGATAGTCATTGTATAGCGGATCAACTACCCTAGATTACTAATAATGCACCAATTTCATTGATAGCATGCAAGTTGATAAGATTCATACAAGTTAGGTTAAATACACTAGTATATCCAAAACTTTCACGGTTGTGCCAATAATATCCAAATTTTCCGAAATACCACTTATATTCAATTCCTTCACATTCTTTAAAGGTGTTTTTGGATATACAAGTGTATTTAACCAAAAATATATTGGGAAATGGATAGATTCGGCAAAGAACAACTTTAAAACATGGATATAAGTGGTATTTCGGGAAATTTGGATATTATTGGCACAACCGTAAAAGTTTTGGATATATAAGTGTATTAAACTTACTTAGCTTAGTGATCTAAAACTCTAAAAGTATATCCTAGGCGCGCCGTTTCCCATCAACCAAAGATAGTCATTGTAAAGACTTAAATAAACGGTGTAGTTTTTCATCAATGATCAACCCATTATGTAAATCAAACAAAGCATCATAGAACATCATACATGTGCAATTTCTCATCAACATATATGACATCAAATTGAAACAATCAAGACAACAAACCATATGAAGATAAAATACAATATGGGTAATATACAAATAAAATATGTATGGGTAATTACGTATTCTCTAAATTAATGGTATGTTTAATAGTACTTCAATTTTTATAAAATAAATTATTTTAAAAATAAATTCATATATAAATAATTATTATGTTAGCAATTTGATTCATTAAATATAAATATTAAACCTCTTATATGGGTTTCATACGTGTTTAGTACGGGAGCCATCAAATAAACGCAAAAAAAAAAAAAAAAAAAAAATATGAACGCGGAAGTTTTAAACGAAGAAAATACCTATGTACATACATATATACTAACTATGTTGCTAACTAACATCCCTTGACTTAATAGGCACACTCCATTTCCGATGATAGTTTGGTCAAATTCCGAATAGACAGACTCATTTCACTGCCGGTCTAACTGTTGGACTTGTCGTACGGATAACTCATTTAGTACGATATTGTCCGCTTTGGGTCAACCCGCATGGTTTTACTTTTGGGTGTCCTCCCAAAAATGCCTCGTACTAATTGGGCTAGGTGGACACTAATATACAATGATCCCTTCCCATGTATTGCCGGTGTGGTACTTGGATTGTCCAATAACAATCATCCCCTCAAGACAAGGACCACGAACTTCGTGTCCTCACTTCATCGATAATCTTAATCCACCAAACTAGATGTAGATCACCTTTGATCTACCAGACAGACGCGAACATCCCTTAATCTGCCAAACAAACGTGGATATCTACTGGATCTACCAAATAGAAGCGTATCTCAATTTCGTAAGTCACCGGCCACACTAATATAGAAAGGTCCCTTTCTTTGTTTATCAATTTGGTACGTTTTCTTTCCACAGGAGGTAGGCTTACCCTTTATAAATCTGTTCTGGTCAGCCAACCTGTTTATTACTTCTCCCTTTTTCGAGCCCCGTCAACAGTGGTGAACAGATTGGAAAAGGTGCAGCGCCGGTTTCTTTGGAGTGGTAGTGGGGAGTCTCAGAAAACCCCATTGGTTAAGTGGGATATTTGTAAAGCACCCAAAGAGCAGGGTGGCTTGCGGGTGGTGGATATGGCGTGTTTTAACAGAGCTATGCTCGGGAAATGGCTCTGGCGTTTTGCGGTCGAAAAGAATAGTTGGTGGCGAACCCTTATCAATATTAAGTATCCCAATGCCCTTTCCCAGTGGCATATGGGCATGAGTGATCGCGGGTTTGCAAGTTCTGTTTGGGCTAACATCTCCAAAGGCTACGAAGAATTCTGAAACCTGGCTCATATTGATCCGGGTAGTGGTCACTGGACTTCATTTTGGCATGATTGTTGGATCCCAGGTGTGGTTCTTGCAGATGGTTTCCCTCGCGTCGCAGCCGCCGCTTCCAACCGGGCTTCTTGTGTCTCCGAATTGATGACGCGCACTAGTGAGACTGTTTCTTGGGACATTCCTTTATCTTTCAATCTTAGAGGGGGGGCTGAGAGGGAGAGGGTGTCTTGTTGAATTTACTTAACAGTGTTGGTACTCATAGGGTGACCAGCGGGCCTTGTAGGCCGGTTTGGTCGTCGAACCCAGATTCCTCGTTCTCTGTTCGTTCCATGTACAGGTGTTTGATGAAAGACCGCTTCCCCGGGCTGCAGAACTTTCCTGCGGACTCTGTGTGGCGGAGGATTATTCCCAAAAAAGTGTGCTTCTTCGTTTGGCTCCTGGCTCACGAGCGTGTAGTCACCATTGACGTGCTTCATAGGCGGGGCGTCTCGCTGGCTAATAGATGCGAATTGTGCAGCAAGAAGGAGGAGAATGCGAATCATCTGTTCGTGGAGTGTGAGTTTGGCTGCGATGTTTGGACCAGGTTGAAGAGAGCGATTAGCTTGCGCGCTCCCACTACAACCAGCATCTCTACGTCCATTCGAACGTGGGATTGTGATTCTCCTGACAGCATGGCCGGTTGGATCAGATTTTGCTCGCTGCACGCTGTTTGTTGGCTGCACGCTGTTTGTTGGCAAGTGTGGCTCGAGAGGAATAGGCGCGTTTTCAACAATTGTTCGTCTTCTACTCAGGCTGTGGTTCGTAAGGCTCTTACAAACATGTTTGACTGGGCTATAGCGAATGGTAAGATTGATAAAGAGGTCGGGGTCAGATGCTTGAAGGACTGGATCGTCAAGCTTTGATGCGGTTCGAGTTTGTCTGCTTGTGAGCTTGCTTCGGTGTCTGGGTAGCCGGGGATGGCATGCGCTGCGTGCTCTCCCCTGCTCGGGGCTCCTATTTTTTTCTCTCTGTCTTGTTTTTTTCCTTTTCTTGTGTTTTTTTCGGCTGCTGTTTGTGTTGGTATTGATGCCTCAAATTAATTCCAAGACTTGGAGTTAAAAAGACACTTGAGGTTACTTGGGGTTATGAAAATTAATGACCACATGGAGTTAATTATGTGGAGTTTCCATTTGGTTAATGGGAGTGTCGTTCACCTTTTCTTTGGCATCTCATAAGCCATTTTAAATGGCTATAAATAGAGAGTCTATTGTTGTTGAATAGACACCAATTCCATCCAACTCTTTTATTCTCCAAAAGTGTAGAATATCTTCTTGAGTACTTTTATTTTATGTTGGGAGTTTTCTACTTACTCCACAACTTTGTACGTTGAAGATTATTCTTTGATCATAGTGGATTTACTGGCTTGTCCAGCCCGTGGTTTTTCTCCTTCCTCTTTGGAGGGTTTTTCACGTAAAATTGGTGTCTTGTCTTTGTTCATTCTCTTCTCTATTTTCTTGTTCGATTTCATATTGGGTTTGCTTCCGCTAGTGCTCATTTATATCCAGGTTCAAAAGTCTATAAAAGACAACAAGTGGTATCAGAGCCCTTGACAACCAATTGAAATCCTCGACAAGATGACTGCAAAGTTTGACATTGAGAAGTTTGATGGCAAGATATCATTCTCGATATGGAGAATTCAAATGAAGGCAATTTTGACACAAAATGGTGTTCAAAAGGCTTTACTTGGTCTCGAAGCCAAACCAGAGACCTTGACTGATGTCCAATGGGAAGAGCTCGATGAAAAGGCTCTTACTGCTATTCAATTATGCCTGTCAAAATCGGTTTTGCAGGAGGTGGTGAGTGAGACAACTGCAATTGGACTTTGGACAAAATTATAGTCACTTTACATGATGAAAAGTCTCGCTAACAAGCTTCGTCTAAAAGAGAAGTTGTACACTACTCGTATGGCTGAAGGTACTCCAATTCAAACCCATCTTTCTACCTTCAATTCCATTGTTATGGACTTGGAAAATATTGACGTGAAAATTGAAGATGAGGATAAAGCTGTTTTATTAATATGCTCATTGCCCCAATCCTTTAAACACTTTAAAGAGATCATGCTCTATGGAAATATGGATACTTTGTCTTATGAAGATGTAAAATCTAACTTACTGTCAAAAGAAAAATTTGACTTTGAGTCCAGTTCTAATGACAAAGGTGAAGGTCTATTTATAAGAGGGAGATCCAAGGAAAAAGGGGAATCAAGCAAAGGTAAAGGTAAAGCTTGATCCAAGTCACATGGTCGAAAATCTGATGATGGGAAGTACTGTCGCTATTGTCGCAAAACTGGTCATGAAATTTCTAATTGTTTCAAATTAAAGGTCAAAGAAGAAAAGAAAAAGCAATCTCAAAAGGCTTCTGAAGCCGAAGAAGCTAGTATCGTCAATGACGATTCTGATGGTGAAGGTTTGGCAACAATTTCTTCTTACGATGGCAGTAATTCGGATGTTTGGGTCCTTGATTCTGCATGCACTTTTCATATTTGTCCCAATAAGAACTGGTTCAAAACACTTAAACCTGTTAATTCTGGTGTTGTGCTAATGGGAAATGATGATCCTTGCAAAGTTCTTGGTATTGGTACAATTGAAATGCGTCTTCATGATGGGGTTGTCAGAACTCTTTCTGATGTTCGCTATGTTCCTGACATGAAGCGAAATCTTATTTCTTTAGGCACCCTCGAGTCTCTTGGGTGCAGATATGGAGCTGAAGGTGGAGTTCTTAAGGTATCTAGAGGTTCTCTTGTTCTGATGAAAGCTAACCGCATTGGTATGATATATGTCCTGCAAGGTTTTGTTGTTACAGGCAATGCAGTCAAAAGCGCGATTCTACCTAGAAGCGGAAAAGGGGTAAAATCGTAAAACGTAGAATCAAAGCGTAAAAGCGTAAGTTTTTGACGCATACTGAAAAATAACTAAAAATCTATTAAGTAGGACATATGCTATGCAAAATATGAATGCACAGAATTTAGATAAGTTAATAAATACATGTGATTCATGTTTAAAGTAGAGCAACTTATAGCATCTTAATAATAAGTTCGTAAACATAAATTTTAACTATAAGCCACTTTTCCCTCTATGCTAATGAATTTGGGAAAACCCTAGTTGGTGAATTAGATTACTCTATTGAAGTAGAATGCATCCAAGTACCTAGTATGTATCTTTTAATCTCAAATGTATCATATTGTTAGTGATTTACTTTAAAAATATACTTTTTATAATTAATTTCATGAAAAGAATACTCATGTAGCGAACTAAAAGCGTAAAAACGTAAAGCGTTTTGGTGAACTAGAACCGTAAAACCGTAAGTTTTTAAGTTTTAAAGCGCAATTTAGTCCGATTTTATACACTTAAGTTTTTATATGGAAACGAAAGCGTTTTGGTGACCCAAAAGCGTAAAATCGTAAGTTTTTAAGTTTTAAAGCGCGATTTTGACTGCATTGGTTACAGGTTCAGCAGATATTTCTACCTCGCTGCTTGATTCGCATAATACTCAATTATGGCATATGCGGCTAGGACATATGGGTGAAAAGCCAATGACAGTTCTAAGCAAGAGATGACTATTGGGGAACCAAAATTTTGGGAAACTTGACTTTTGTGAACATTGTATCTTCGGGAAGAAGAAAAAGGTCAGTTTCTCTCCTGCTTCCCATAGTTCCAATGGGGTGCTTGATTATATTCACTCGGATTTATGGGGACCCTCTAAATTTCCTTCCATAGGAGGTCGTAGATACATGATGACAATTATTGATGATTTCTCTCGTAAAGTTTGGGTTTATTTCTTACGGCACAAAAATGAAGCCTTCTCTGCATTTAAAAAGTGGAAAGTGCTAGTTGAAACTCAATCAGGAAGGAAAGTTAAGAAGCTTAGAACTGACAATGGATTGGAATTCTGTGAAAATGCATTTAATGAATTTTGTTCCTCACATGGAATCGGAAGACACAAAACTCTAGTTAAAACACCTCAGCAAAATGGTGTTGCCGAAAGACTTAACAGAACAATTCTCGAAAGGACTCGGTGTATGATGTCAAATGCAGGTTTATGGCATAGACGTGATTTATGGGCAGAAGCTGCAGCCACAGCTTGTTATTTAATCAACCGTTCTCTACATAAGTCGTTGGATTATAAAATTCCAGAAGAAATTTGGACAGGTAAACCAGTTGATTATTCCAAATTAAGAATATTTGGTTGCCCATCATATTATCACGTCAATGAGGGTAAGCTCTCTCCAAGAGCTAAAAGGTGTTTATTTCTGGGATATTCTATGGAGTCAAAAGGCTATCGTTTTTGGTGTGTTGAATCTCACAAGGTTATTCAAAGTAGAGATGTTACATTTAATGAAGATGCCTTATTTTCAGCCAAAGATGGTACTTCTTCGTCCCATGATGCAGAAAATTTTGAGACTCCAAGAGACAAGGTGGAGTTCGAACAACAAGTTGATTCACCTACCCATCTATCTTCTCTAGAGTTAAATCCTAGTGAAGTTCAAAATGAGGAAATGCCACCTCAAGTGCCACAAGATTATATCTTGGCTCGAGATCGGCCAATGAGAGTTATACAAAAACCTGCTCGATATAGAGATGATGAGCTTGTTGCGTATGCTCTCGCCGTTGCACAAGAAATTTCAGAAGAAATTGAGCCTTCTTCTTTCAAAGAAGCTATATCTTGTGTAGATTCATCTAAATGGCTTGCGGCAATGAATGAAGAAAACGAAAGTTTGTTGAAGAATAATACATGGGAATTATGTATGCTTCCTACGGGGAAGAAAGCACTTTCAAATAAGTGGATATACAAAAAGAAAGAAGGAATTCCCGGTATTGAAGAGGCAAGATGGAGGGCGCGGTTGGTTGTTCGCGGCTGCAACCAACTTGAAGGTATTGATTTCAATGAAATCTTTTCTCCTGTTGTGCGTCACACTTCCATAAGAATTTTTCTCTCTTTTGTTGCTCTCTTTGATTTGGAGTTAGAGCAACTTGATGTGAAAACTGCTTTCCTTCATGGTGATCTCGAGGAGGAGATATACATGAAGCAACCAGAAGGCTTTGTGATTCCAGGAAAGGAGCATATGGTTTGTCGCTTGAGAAAATCATTATATGGTCTCAAGCAAGCTCCTAGACAATGGTATAAGCGTTTTGATACTTTTATGATTGGAAATGGTTATACACGAAGTCAATTTGATAATTGTGTATACTTCCAAAAATTTCCCGAGGGCTCCTACATTTATCTACTTCTTTATGTTGATGACATGCTTATTGCTTCTAAGAACAGAATGTTGGTCGAAAGGTTAAAGTCACAACTAAAAGGAGAATTTGAGATGAAGGACCTTGGAGCAGCAAAGAGGATTTTAGGTATGGAGATCCAAAGAGATCGACAAGCTGGTAAATTATTTTTGAACCAAAGAAAGTACGTTGATAAGGTACTTGAAAGGTTCGGAATGATTGATTGTAAGCCCACTTCTACTCCTCTCGCTGCTCATTTCAAGTTATCTACTGCTTATTGTCCAACAACAAATGAAGAAGTGGATTATATGTCTAGCGTTCCATATTCGAGTGCAGTTGGCAGTTTGATGTATGCTATGGTCTGCACAAGACCCGATCTTGCATATGTAGTAAGTGTTGTCAGCAGGTATATGCAAAATCCAGGAAAAGAACATTGGAATGCTGTGAAGTGGATACTTCGGTATTTGAAGGGAACCCGTGATATGGGTCTATTGTTTGAGAGGAGTGAAAATCCTTCCAACAATATTATAGGCTTCACAGCAACTGATTTTGCAGGTGACTTAGATAAACGGAAGTCTATTTCTGGATATGTTTTCACTCTCTGCAATTCATGTGTTAGCTGAAAATCTTGCTTGCAACCCGTAACTGCTTTGTCAACTACAGAAGCATAGTATGTTGCTATATCTGAGGGGGTTAAAGAGGCTATTTGGTTACGTGGCCTAGTTATTGAGCTTGGAGGTGAACAAACTGTTTCAACCGTATTTTCGGATAGTCAAAGTGTCATTCACTTGACTAAAAATGACATGTATCATGCGAAGACAAAACATATAGAAGTCAAGTACCACTTTGTCCGAGATGTTATGGTTGCAGGTGATATTAGTGTGAAGAAAGTTCATACTGACAACAATCCTGCAGATATGCTCACTAAAGTTCTTCCTTCAACTAAGTTTGATCGTTGTTTGAACTTAGTTGGAATTCGAAGAGCTTGATTACCTCTCAGGGGTTTCTGGACAAGTCTTTCTAAATTTGATTCAAGGTGGAGATTGTTGGTATTGATGCCTCAAATTAATTCCAAGACTTGGAGTTATGGAAGACACTTGAGGTTACTTGGGGTTATGAAAATTAATGACCACATGGAGTTAATTATGTGGAGTTTCCATTTGGTTAATGGGAGTGTCGTTCACCTTTTCTTTGGCATCTCATAAGCCATTTTACATGGCTATAAATAGAGAGTCTATTGTTGTTGAATAGACACCAATTCCATCCAACTCCTTTATTCTCCAAAAGTGTAGAATATCTTCTTGAGTACTTTTCTTTTATGTTGGGAGTTTTCTACTTACTTCACAACTTTGTACGTTGAAGATTATTCTTTGATCATAGTGGATTTACTGGCTTGTCCAGCCCGTGGTTTTTCTCCCTCCTCTTTGGAGGGTTTTCCACGTAAAATTGGTGTCTTGTCTTTGTTCATTCTCTTCTCTATTTTCTTGTTCGATTTCATATTGGGTTTGCTTCCGCTAGTGCTCATTTATATCCAGGTTCAAAAGTCTATAAAAGACAACAGTTTGGGCCGCCTTTCTGCTTGGGTACAGGGGAAGTCTGGCCTTCCTTGTACTGGGTTTCTTTTGTTTGGCTTTTGTGCCCTTTTTTCTCTTTTCTTTTTCTCCCTGCAGGCGATCAATCTGGTTTGATCCCTCCCTGTACAGAACTCTTTTCCCATTTTCGGTTTATTAATGCATACCCTTATAAAAAAAAGAATTGTCCCAACTAGTCGAGAAAATCAAAGGGACATTGTTGTTATATTATATTGGTAGAGATAATGGGGAAACTTTAGATGGTTAAACCGGATCGAGGACGAGAAGCAGACAGGAAGAGTGGAAGAATACAGGTGGGGACTGGGGGATCAGTGAATAATCTATTTGGTCTTTGTCTTGGATGCATCTAATCTCTGTGTTGAGATTCGTCTGCATATACGTCGAGTTGATGCCACGACGTTGTAATCAAAGACCGATCGAACAAGACATAAAAAGAGTGCACCAAAATTCCCCGTCCTTATTCCCTTAGACTTGTTTCCTTCGATAAATAATGAAATTCAAAAGACGTGCTAAATTCTCTCAGTTTCACCATTAAAAAAGTGTAGCTTAGCTAGCTAATTAATTAAGCACGACAACAACAATACTTCCGCAGAATGAATGAGTGAATGTCTGCCTATCTTGTTTATTTTATTTATGCACAACTTTTTAAATATTATTCCCCTGCATCATATCCGTATATGCCAGCACTACTTTCACTAAATGTGTAACCACTAAAATAAACAACAGCTAGATCAAGTGTATAAAGTTATAAAGCGAACAGCTCGCTAGATAAATAATGGATTACAAATCATCAACGAATTTGTAAACGAACAAGTGAGCGGTTCAATCGTAACTTGTTCAACAATCTCGCGTGCACTATAAAAATCACTCAATTCAAATACGAGATTCTTCTTAGATGAATTTTCAGCATTAATGTACTACCACTACAACTTTAACGGTTGTAGTAAACCTGTAGAACATAATCACAATCAGACTAATCTTAATGAAAAAGAGTAATTACTTTTTGTTCATAAAACAAAATTGTAAAAAAAGAAATGAAAAGAATGACTGCGTGTTACAATGCCTACAAACAGGGAAGAGATTGATAGAAAGAGGAGAACTCGATCCCTTTGTACTTTGTACTTATTGACTAAACGTATAAATAGGGGGGGAAAGGCATTTTGGCCGCGTTTTATGGTGTCTGAACTCTGAATCTCATTGATCCTTCCGACCCGAAATCTTTGTTCTCTCCTCCCCTACCAAAAACCCTAAACCCGATTATATCAATAAATAAAGTAAAATAAAAAGAAAGAAAGTAAGAAAGAAAGAAAGAAGGGAATTCCGACTATTGCTCTAATTCTAATACCTTCCATGCAAGAAAGAACCTTAATGTGACACGATCTCTCTCCTCATCGTCCTCTCTCTCAAAACCTCTCTTTCCCCCTTTCCCTTCATCCTTTCCTTAATTCTTTCCGTTACCGCCTTGTTTCTCGCCTCTGATCAGCAAAACCCTTCTTCTAATTCTAATGGACGATAACCATCGTCGTCATAATGATCACCATAAAGATCACACCGCCGACGATCCCCAAAAGCCGCAGCCGCAGCCGCAGCCGCAGCTGTTCCCGTTTCTGTTACCGGCGGTTATAATTCGGAGGGAACTCGCCTACGCTTTTCTTTCCTTCTTTCTCCTCATCGGATCTTCTCTCTACGCCTTCGATCTCCTCGCCCCGCTCGACCCGGTCTCATACTTCCGGGTCGGGTTCTTGTCCCGGACCTTGCCGATCTGCCGGGACTACGGCGACGGCGACTGGGTCCGCGACGAGAGGAAGAACAACGTCGTCGGATCCTATGGCGAAGACTGCCCGTTTCTTGATCCCGGCTTCCGCTGTCGCTGGAACGGCAGGGCTGACGTGGACTATCTCAACTGGCGCTGGCAGCCACGTCGCTGTAACTTACCCAGGTACGCATGCTTACGTGTACACATGAAACTTACCTTGATCATTACGATCACGTAGCTACTAGCTAGAATCTGAAAATAGAAGAAATTGCTCTGTAGTTTCTGTTTTTGGATTGTCTACCAGCAAAGGGGTTTTTCCCTGTTTAGTAGTTGACGTGTCATTTTCCCGCCTCGTCGGCAATCCACACTATCGCTCTGTCAGCTTTTAACTTAATTGTAATAAAAGTATTTGATTCGGGAAACTCAGATTCAACGCGACGGACTTTCTGGAGAGGGCGAGGAACGGGAGGATAGTGTTCGCCGGAGACTCGATCGGCCGGAACCAGTGGGAGTCTTTCCTCTGCATGCTGGCACAGGGGGTCTCCAACACGTCCGCCGCCGCGATCTACGAGGTCAACGGGAAGCCAATCTCCAAGCACAGAGGCTTCCTCGTCATGCGGTTCAGCGAGTACAACCTCACCGTCGAGTACTACAGGCTGCCCTTCCTGGTGATCATCGGCCGGCCGCCTCGAGGGTCGCCGCCGGAGGTCAAGATGGCGATCAAGGTCGACCAGCTCCACTGGTTCTCCAAGAGATGGGTCGGCGCGGACGTGCTGGTTTTCAATGCTGGACATTGGTGGAACGAGTACAAAACCATCTACATGTACGAATTGGCTCCTTTTTAGTCGTACCGGGCAGCAGAGCACGAATTCTCCATGGAAATGACGTTTGTTTATTTGCTCTGTTTTATCTCCAGGGGTCACTATTTTGAAGAAAATGGAGTAATAAACAAGACGATGGGGGTTATGGAGGCGTTCCAGAGGTCGCTGCAGACGTGGAGGAAATGGGTGACTGAGAATTTGGATCCTGAGAAGAGTCATGTCTTCTTTCGCAGTTATTCCCCTGCTCATTACAGGCATGTTGACTCTCACAATACAGAACATCCCTGCCCTTTTTTTTTTTACCCCTTTCGCTGCTTGAATATGGATGACGAAACGCTGTCACTGTTGCAGGAATGGGACGTGGAAAGATGGAGGGCACTGCGATCTGGACCTGCAACCGGAGGCGAACTCGAAGCTTGTAGCTCCCGAGCCAGCAAACAATCGACCGATTTCTGAAGTGATTACAGAGATGAGACAGGGAAACTACAAGAGAGTTGAGTACTTGAACATTACACATCTGACAGAGTACAGGAGCGACGGGCACCCATCTCGCTACCGTGAGCCGGGGACCCCGCCGGACGCTCCTCAGGACTGCAGCCACTGGTGCCTGCCAGGAATCCCAGATGTGTGGAATGAGATTCTGTATGCTCATTTGCTGTCGATGGGATTCAGAACCAACAGATGATGAGGCAAAACTTTCTTTTTACACTCCCCGGAACGGATGTACATAAGATGAGGGGACTTGTTTGGTTTTAAGGATTAGGATGAGGGCTCGACGCTTTCCTGGGGGTCGACTTCAGAGGCTTCTGTTTGCTTCACTTTTTCGAGCTGTCTCAAGAGATAGAGCCTCTCTGGTCCGTATGTCGAAGGTATCTGCCAGACAGAAGGGGAGAAAAAAGAACATAAACAGTTGGAACTTGAACATAGGAGATTTTGTCATAGTATATAAGAAACTTGAATAGGAGGGTGTACAGTGTCGAGAATCACTTACCATACCCGGTGCATATCGCTGAATAGCAGCTAGAATTGCTGCATGGCCAACTGCAGTAACCTGTTGATTCAGGAAATGAAAGATGAGAGAATAACATCTGGGGAAAATGGCAAATTTGGATTCTACACCCAACTCAGGTTACAGCTTCTACGGCTAGAAAAGCATATTTTGGTTAATTCTGACGAAGTATTATTGTCTAATAAAACCTAGCAGTAAAACTAGATAGTGCATCAGAGATTGCCTTGGAAGCCCAGCTATTAATCTAGCGAAAGATGAAAGTCAACGGAAGGCATGATCAACACCGCAAGTAGTATTGAGATAATTAGATGTGTAAAACTTACAGGAAGAAGCATGAGAACACCAATAGGAACCACAGATGCCACATCGGTCACAGTTCTTTGAAGAGCACGTTTCTCTTTCTCTGTTAGCTCGTCTCCAATCAAGGACCTTCTAAGCAGTCCCATCGCTGCGCCAACATCAATGGCTAGGAGCTGTGTTCCTTGCAAGACATCCTATTCACAGTTTTTCAACCAAATTAGCAACTGATTACACACAGCATCAAGAGTATTGAGTTATTGAATAGAAAGTAATGGAACAATCCACTAAGAGTGCCAAGAGTCTATTACTTCGTAAGAAAGTTTTGATGATTTTTTGTTGATAAGAGTGGATGACTGCCATTTGGTTTGATAAATTCCGTGGAAAAACTAAAATTGCAAGGAAAGCAAAAATGACGGAACAGGTTTGTAAAAGAAACAATTCCAAAATAGTCGACTTGATGGCATGTTCAGTAGCCATCCAGAAGATCTGGATTGTCAAACGCTGATTTTCCTTGAAAATACTACTATGGCTTTATCTTCAGAAAAAAGAATTCTCAGGTGTAAGCACAGGAAGTTAAGCGACAGACAGACCCTGAAAGAGTGAGATGCTTATGCTTGGATGAAACATGTTCTACTTGCTCCAAAAATCACAATCCACATTGAAACTAGATATGCATAGTATACCAATGATAAAGAACCACCCCAACCATACCATGCTAGTTTCTTTCAGTTTTTCTACCGAGCTTGCAATAATATCTTCCTTCTTCTTAGCTGGGAAGAACACAGAAACTGAAGTCCTATCACCTGTGCTTTCAACGTCCTGAAAGGATACATTTTCGGTTACTTAGATGATGGACACCAGAATGGCTAAAGAAAATAATTAGGCGAAGCATAGACAAAGACTACTCTAGTACAAAAACCTGACTCCCACTTGTAAAATGGACGTTGCAAGTGTTGCAGCGTACAACACTTGGAAAGGATGATAAATACCTCTTCATTTTCATACTGATCTGTACTTCTTTTTACCCGCTTTTCTAGTTCCACCAACTCATTCCTTATCAGTTCAAAACGTTGAATTTTGATAGACTCTGACTTTGCAACCCCCAAACTTGATAATTCAGAGTCAGGCTTCTTGGTTGGAAAATCTATGAAGCTTCGCAGTCCTTGAAGTTCCCTGCAATTCAAAGAATAGTATAACAAGATAAGATATCCCAGAGGCTACCAGTGTAAATAAATTGAACATGAAGACAAGCATATGAAACTTAATAGAAAGGATCCAACACTTAAAATGAGGCTACCTGTCACTGGGCTCTATGCTTCCTTCCAAATACTGTTGCTGCTCACGACCAGAAGACTGCGGATTGTTATCCTCATCTCCCTTCACATAAATTAGTATCAGTCAAATAACTCCCCATCTAAATGAAAGGAATAGGTGCCTATGTGCAAGCTTTCCACCTAAGAGAGCATAAAGGTTGAGGAGAAAAACAATACAGACTTCTGATTATAGTGTGGCATTACCTGATCTAAAGATTCTGCTTTAACTCTGAATGATACCTCAAGAAATTCAGCCTCTTTCTTGAGTTTCCTTATTTTTTCAAGATCAGAACAAGCTGCTTTCAACTGCTCCTTTCCCCGACTAGAACTTGAAACCTGGAACTCTTGCAGCAAATTCTCCAATCTTATGAGAGCTTCTTCGACTCCTTCCAATGCCTAACATAAAAATATTTGCATAAGCATAAATGAGATGCATAACACAGATTCCAATCATAAAGTCAGTTTTGATAATTTTGCCCATATAACTTAATGCATTAATCGCCTCGGAATGCATAAATAAACCTTTATTGAATTAGCCACATAATGGTCTCTTCCCAAACTAGAGATCTAAGTTAGTCTTTTACCTTTTTACCAGGTTGCTTTGCCAAGTTTACTGCCTGCAGGGCAGATCCCAAAATAACATCTTGAGTTTAAACCTTTCATCAAGCTGTGATGGCACTCAACTTAATATGACAAGTGCATAGATTTAGGTCCATCAGTTCATTGAATCCACCACTACCAATATCCTTTCACGTTATAGTGGACATTATACATCACTGATGAAAATACAGCAACAGTGACGCAAAAGGAATAAGAGAGAGGAGAGATATTCATACTAATATTAATTAATAATTATAATACGGGAGAGATTCACAGACTATGAGAGCAAAGTGAGACACAATCCACGCATTTCAACATGTGGTATGGCTATCGATTTCTGAAACATGTAACTGGCAAGTAGCACAGAGGACAAACCTTTTCAAAAGAATCTTTCTCCTGCTTAGTTGGTAAGTAAGTACTAGATCCGGCTCTCTCAATAAAGAAGTTGCTATCGTTCTCTACAACATTCCTACATAACCACAAAACAATTCACAAATGAGCAAGGAGCACTTCTTAACATAAATGAACACTGACAAAAAAAAAACTACTAAATTATCTTCCATAACTAGAAACCACAGTAATGGTGAAGGGGAGAAGGAAAAGGTACTAAATCAACAATCTGAATAGAACTGTAAGGAAGCCTTGGTATCCAATTACTTTTGTGGATTCTACCCCTTACCTAGTTCTAATAAATTGAAGAATTTCACAGGTTGATACAAACTTCTAGCACAAAATATGCATTACTGTCCTCTGGTTATCCACTTAATTATGGGTGTTAAGTAAAGGAGGTTGAAGAATCCACTAGCTTACCTTGATATCCCCAGTTCATCCACACATTCCATCAGTTTCTTGTGCCTGATAAAAGAAGAATTAAGGTAGTTGCTACAAATAAAGTTTGATGACTTCCTTACATGACATCCAATACAGCAGTAAGCGTAATTACCCCTTAGATAGGAACCTCGCCGCCTTGACATTAGAAGGATTCTCCACCCATTTACTATATTTTATAAAGCTTTGCATCCAATGAGAGCAGACGTCAAGTACTTGAGGAATGGCCTCGGCATTTGGAGGATTTTCTTGTTTTCCATGACCATACGACTGTTTTAAGGTGTTGGTGTGTCCTGGATAAAATTGAAGCCAGTCTAGCTCCTCACAAACGACCTATCAATTGAAAATGCACAAGGAGAAACAAACCTAGATGTAAAAATCAAAGCAATACATCTGTACCACCAGTTATCATGCTAAATAATCATCACATAGGTTGCTTACTTCCACATACAACTGATAAGAGCTTATTGATGAAAGTTGAGGATAATATAATACGCTGCCACTGATTAGATACCTGCAATGCATCACAGTAAGGAACTGAATAAAAACAGAACCATTCCAAGCAGGTAGAGCACGGTAGGCACATAAAATGCTACCTCAGGAAACCATCAATAGGCTCGTTAACTACGTCAAATCCATTTGCAGATAAGAAGGACTGTGTGCTTCTTCCCAAGGCAATAAAAAATCCAATTACAGCCAAATCCTTGTCCAGAACCTGCAGCAAATCAGCAATAAACATTAATAGCAATTTCCATGCAACTACAGCTCTATGTCCCCTCTTTACCATCATGTCCGTCTCAACACACTTCCAAAGCTTTTACATGCAACTGTGCACCTTGACAATGCAAAGCAGGGAGTAATGAAAAGTGCAGTTAAAAGCTTGAGTTATGATGGAAACCATAAAAGGTATCAAAGAGACGGGAACTCCCAGCAAACACCTTATTATGCGGCTCAATGTCCAGGAGAAGTGTACTACCGAGTTCCTTACCCTCCAACAACATCCAAAAGTTTTATTCTCTTTTTCTGTTCTTAATTCCAGAGTGCATTCTTCTAGTTCTTGAATGGAGGTCTAATAAACTTATGCCTTAACTGGCTGAATAGTTTGCCAGATTTCACACGCAAAAAAATTGATAACACTGTCATAAAATGATATCAAAAGTGTATTCCAAGATCAGAGAATCTTCTATTAAAATCCCTCGGATATCCATTCAGCCTTATGCATGGTCCTCTCAGCTAAATAAGAGGGGGTGTTTTCATTCATCAACTTAATTCTCGATCTCACTGACCATAATTTACATAATCGCACCCACCTAAATAAGCTTACATCAAGCATCAACTTCCTATAACCCAAGTCTCCCCCATTCAGAAAATGCAGGCAACTAACCTCGATACTTTCAGATGTTGTCAGTCTTGACCATATTTTCTCCCTATCTATAGCACGTTGGAGCTGCTTCTGCACTAGATTAACCCAGAAAGCAACTTCTTCCGCGCCAAGATCATCCTGCACCCTGCATGCTGCTGCCCGAGGTCCAAAATGGACAAGAAATTCTCTGCGTAGACCTATATCCTTGATTGCACGATAAGCCTGACGTATTGGAATCAAATCAACCAGCATGTCCATCATTTTGCCAGTAATATCTACTGGAAATAATTGGGGGCAAGAAATTTTTGCGGGGCCAAGTTTTGTGATTGCAGCAATACAAGTCAATGCAAGTAAGAGGATTGAAGTATCAGTTCCACCGTCAGAGCCCAAGTACATGCCTCTCCCAGACCTGAAAATAGTAACAAATTAGTTCGATTGCAAAAAGTAAAATGGACAACAGTAATTATTCAGACAACAGGAAAACGTGGATAGAGGTAGCTGCATACACTGCTGTGGCAACAGTAAAACGTGGGGCACCATCAAAGTAATTGACAAAGGATGTCACAACCAATGGAATTTGTTCAGCCCAAAACCATTCACTAGGTTCAAGTTGCTTTGCAGATAGTTTTTCCCTGATTAGGCTCTCCAATGAAGCAGATACCCTTAATAAGCTGCATCAACAATGACAACTAGTATTAGATGCTCAAAGAAGAAGAAGAAATGAAGTTCGGGAAGTCCACTGAATGGCAGGTAAAGGGAGGAAATATGGAAAGAAGAAAAGAAAGAGGAAAACCACCAAACACTTGTAAGTACTGAAAAAGGAGAAGCTGGTACGGATTTTCACTGGGGAAATAATAGCTCAAATAAAGTTCAGATATAATTTCTGCAGGAAAAATAGCATAATCTAATCAATAAAATCAACAATAACACACTCCAGATTTGAAGCTCAACTAATCATCATAAGCTTCTGGAAACTACCAATTATCATCTGCTAAATTATTCAAGGAAATTCCATGGTGGGGCTCAATTCGGTGGTTGTTACAGAACATGCGTACTTTACACATAGAATAGTGCATGGTTGGTATGTACTTACTACATCTCCCATCCAAAATCAAAGTGGAAAGGGGTAGTCAATCCCTGAGAGAATATGGACTAACTAATCCGAAATTCCAACCTTGAATGTGAACCAGGTGAAGAAGGATAAGTTATATATGGTCACTGTCACCCCATACCTTCTCTGAACAAAAATGTTTACATCCTTGTCTCCGCCACTCCGCCGCGATGAAATCTCACAAGCTGCTTGCAATAAGGAATAGACAGAAGCCTGATAAATTCATTTCTACATTAGATAGTCTAACTGACTTCAGTCTGAAGTACTTAAGAAGACAGAAGTACATAAGTTGTAAAGCATTCCCATCAGATTTCTGCATGTTATAAGCTATTTTTACTAAGAAAGATCACAAACCTGATAAGACAACGTTTTCAGCCACGCGTTACCATCTCCACCAAGCCAGGCTGTTGAGAACCAGGAAAATTTGGATACAAGGCCTCGCTCTTTAATTGCCAATTCAAAAACCCTGGCTGCATCATGCAAAGACTGAACCAGTGTATCACCTTGATCTTCCCCTTGAAGTGACTGATTGAGTTTCATTCTAATTTCCTCCACATCCCCACTGGTGCTTGGTGTGGGGCTCCCGTTAACCGTTACACTGTCATCAGCAGATCCACATGGCAATAAGCAGCCCAACCTTCTCCTTCGATAGAAGTCGAAATTCTGTTTTCTAGACCCTACCAATTGGTAACAAGAACTATAACTACCATTTCCAAGAAAAGCGAGTCGCTTAAGGCTCCTTCTCCTTGCTCTACTACAATGCATTAGGTAACCAAACTGAACCACTCTTTTAGCAAAAGCTTTTGCTTGAATTGTGTTTCGAGAAAAGGAAGGACTTGAAGAGCTGCACACGAAAACATTTGAATACAACCTCAGCATACCACAGTAAATCTTTACAACGACCAGCGTAAACAAAACGCCAGGTACGAGCAACTCCAGTATGGATTCTCGCCAACATTCCAATGCCAGTTATTTCTAAGCTTGAGTTGCCATTAGAAACACATAGAACCAACTTAATCCAGCTGCACTTCCACGGTCTCGCCAATAAAAGCGAAATAACAAGCAGAAAAACCCTAACGAAAACCTCACAAACAGATGTAAGTGGACAAATTGCACTGGCACCACAAATTCGATTGAAATTTGAAACACTGGAATTCATTATTCTCAATCAAAGCGGAAAAACACACACATACACACTTCAATGCCCAGCTTCGCGCCATTGTGAACAAATTAAAACGAATTCGCAACCGATTTTTGTTCTTGTTTCGAACTGTGCTTCCTTTTATTCGGGGCAATTCAAAAGTAACCTGTGGATGCTCTCTTCCACTAACGCAGCATGCAAGTAACAAGTTGAAATGAAAACAGAAACGAATATAATAATACAAGAACCTCCACTCAGATTCAAAAACCCTAGCGACTCCATGAAGACTAGGCTAATCCAAATGAGAACAGGAGAAGTTCACAACATTGAAGGACAGCAACCGAAGAAATAACTATACGAGCACTTTACGGGGATGATGATAAAGCACCTTGAAGATACGAAGGCATGGCGATGGAAACGTACTTCCATGGAAACGGAAGCGAGAGAATCGGCGGGGAAATTCAGCGATTTGGTTGCGGAGGGGAAACAGAATTGGGGTTGAGAGGTTCGGAAAGGCGGAGGAGGGAAGGGAAAAATGTGCAGATAGAAAAGATGACTGTGTCTGTGTGTGGGCGTGCTGCTATTTTGTTTTCCGTTCGGATTTGTTTGGGTGTAAGAAAAAGGGGAAATGGAAAAAGGAAAAAAAAGAGGTGGCGGGACTTTTATCCAAAGACGTGGAGAAGGAATGAACGCAAAAGGAAAATGATTCTCGGGCTCCGCGCTTCTTTTCCTCTTCGCTAGGCCGCTGGATCGGCTGCGGTCGACATGGAGGCTATATGATTTGAACTACGTGGAGTTCTGATACCCACTTAAAGTAAATGGACAGCAGCATGAGCATCTACAACCAAGAACCATCTGAATTTCTTAAACGACGGCGGTTAATTTCAATTCTAAAATTCAGACTGATGTTTAGGTAATAACATTCTCAGGAGTCAGGAGAAGTTTGCTTCATAGTTTTGGTGATGGTTGTGAGTTCCGAATCCTATTTATTCTGTGGCGGATACAGAAATTATATTAAAGGTATTCAACGATAAAACAAATCAACAAGAATTGTCAAACAGTCTTGAGTTCATATACTACCATCACAAAAATAAAATTTTAAAATTTTGTCAAAAAGTGGAAACAAGGACAAGTCTTGGGCTAACCTAGGTCTGCCAATGTATTCATTATGGACTTGTTTCAAAATTTATTTGTTTGTCACCCAATTTTAGAGGAGTAAGATTCATGGGGTTTATAGACTTCAAGATTCAAAGACATAGATTCATGGACTTGCAAATTTCATGGTTAGATGTGTAATTTGAGTGAATGTTTGCCTCATGGATTTGGAGGCATGATGGTTTTGGAAAATTTTGAATTTGTGATGGATTTGGTAAATTGTGGATTTCAAAAGTTTAAGTTTGTCTGATGAACTTTGTTTATGGATTTGTTGTTATGATTTTGTAGCTTTTATTATAGGGTAAATACAATTTAATAGCCAAACATTTTCTTTTAAACAAAATAGTAACCAAACTTTTTCAAAAGAAAAACTTAATAGCCAAATCGTTAACTTTCCGTCCGGTCAACTGTTAGTTGACTCTAACGTGGCAAATCTACTGTTGAGTTGGATATTTTTTAGAAGTTTGACCTCGTGAACTAATGGGGAGCGATCGCCAGAAGCCTCTGCTCTCAGTCTCACCGTTCTTCGACAGAACCATCCTCAAGTCACATAATAATACCCAAATCGACCACGTCTATTAGGAATTCCTCGAAGTGGAACTCAAATTCAAATACCCAAAAGAAGAAGATCTCATGGTCTACAAGTCCTTCTCGTTGACCTTCGAACAACTGGAAACCCTAAAATCCAAATCGGCGGCAAGAGGCGGCGAGAACCCACTGGCGGAGAAGAAACACTCCACATTCGAAGCGCTTTGAGGGTTCGTCAAGAGGGTGCGAACCCAATCCCTGAGCTTCCCATCCAATCAGTGGTGGGAGTAGTCAAAATCCCTACCTTATTCTCGGCCATCGTCAGAATCCCTACTTTATTCATCGAATTCAACTGCAAAGATTCCCAAATCAAACCATTATTATAAACCAGAGACCAAACTAGCGGCAATAGAGCACAAGCCAACCAATTCGGGGACAAAACCCCTAGATTTCAACTGACGGAAACTAACCTCGAGAATGAAATCGTGTTGTCGAACTCGATCTGCGAGGCAGGGGAACTGGTGAACCAGTCATTACGCACGCGGGGGGTTTTGTTCACGAGTCGATAAGGATGGTGGAAGATGGCTACATGAGGTCGGCGATCGATTACTTTGAGGAGAAGTGGGCGAGGCCTTCCATGGCGGCAACTCTTGTGATCACGATGTGGTCGAGGATGGCGTTCGACGAGGAAAATTTTGGGTGGGGCGGGCCACTTTTCTCCGCCCGGTTGGGCTTCCCAGGAACGAAGTAGTTCTGTTTCGGTCGAGTAATGGTGGCAGGGAAGAAGGGAGGAGGAAGGGAGTGCGTGTGGTTCTCAGGCTGTCGGCGATGAAGATGTTTGACAAGTTGGTCACGGAGTATGACTGGTGTTAGCCACGTGAATTATTGATTCTCAGCCACGTCAGCAAATTGGCCATGTTAGAGTCAACTAACAGTCAACCGGACGAAAAGTTAACGGTTTGGCTAATAAATTGTTTTTTAAAAGGTTTGGTTATTATTTTGTTTAAAACGAAAGGTTTGGCTAATTAATTGCATTTGCCCTTTATTATATGTAAATTACCTTACTATCTTTATTTATTTTATATTTTTTTAGAGTTGAGACAGAAGGATATATATAAGTAATTATTATCATGACCCCACGAATTTGTGACCATGTTCCAAATCTTACACCCATATTTGAGATTTGTAAGTCAATGGAGTCCACGGATTTGGATCCTCAAATTTCACGGATCCCACGAATTTGGTCATTCCACCAATACATGAAACAAACAATGAATTTATGCTAAATTGTTGATGAATATGGATTTGGACCCAAATTTGTGCCTCAAATGCATGAAGCAAACTACCCATAAAAATACATCACAACAACAAAATGCAATGAGGTAAATTTCATAGCAAAATTCAATAAGCAAACAATAGACTTTGTAATGACAACAAATCCATCATAAATCTAGGATTTTTTAAAACTCGGATTTTAGCAAAAAACTCTCATTTTTCAAGTTCATGAAGCAAACGACCCCTTAATTTATTTTCAAATGAAGCACCTAATCTTTGAAGGGAGAGACTAAGCAAACCACCCCCCATGACTTCTTGTTTAAGGAGGTTGAGTTGTAGGTTGGAGATTTTTTCGTGTTGGAAACTCTTACGGCGTTCATTTGATTGCATTTCTGATTTATGGAAATCAAGATGATGTTACTGTGGTTCATACACCTTCAAACAATGTCCGAAAGAAGGTGTTTGGTGTTTAGGAAATCGAAGTTAATTTATGACTACTCCTATGATAATTTCTTGATAGCTCCGTGATTATGACTACGACTACACTTGTGGAGAATCCTTCATGAAAAAAGAGCTCCACAACTATGAGTTATGAAGATTTTTTTAAACAAGCTGGTTTGTGATTTTGTGTTGAACCCCCTCAACTATTTTCAAATCTCACATTTATTTTATTCTTCCAAACCAATCCCTCTTCCACCCACCTTCTACACCAAAACGAAAACTCGTCTTCATAACCACCTTCACTGCCACCTTCCTCCCTCACCTCTACTCCTCACCCCATTCCCATTCGCCGGCGAGTCAAAATCATCATTCCCTTTACCGAAATCCATCCAGATGCAGACAAAAGGAATCGTACCTATGAAGTATAGAGAGTTGGACCGCCAAGCCAAATGCAGATACCACTATAAATGATGCGAAATTTTCGACGACCTCATCACCACGTCACTGCAGATAGCCTCCTGGTTAGATCCCTTCATAGGTGAATACGGATTTGGAAATGGAGCACTAGCGAATAAGAGGTGAGGCGGGTAACAATCTTATCGATTGCCCCTGGCCTAATAAGAATGATTATCCTTTTGACCAAACAAGGACCGATTGACTTACTTATCGTTTTGATGCGAAAATCACGATCTCGATCAGTGCTCAATCCCCACGTCTACAATCTCCAATTCGACACCAGTGCCATGGAGGAGATTCTGAGAGGAGAAGATGAAGGTGGTGAGACTGTTGACGAAAAGCTCAGGCTCCTATTCCAACCTTTTTCGTCTATGTAGCAACAATTGGGAAGATTTTACGATAGGTGGAGCAAATTTTTTTTTGTCTCTACCGCCAAGCAGGAAAACCTCCTGATCACTACTTCTTTTTCTTGTCCTGAGATCCACAAAACAACACATCTGCCACTGACCCTCCTCTTTCCCTCAACCCTCAATCCCAGACGGTTTCGTTTCCGGGTTATAGGTTCGTGAAGGAAGCGTATGAGGAGTCATTTTCTACTTCGCCATGCTCCTCTATTAGGGGGTCGTTTGCTTGTTGAATTTGAACATGAGGGTTTGGTTTGAATTTGGATTTTGAAAATCTTTGGATCTGTTGCATTATGGATTTGGAATAGTCCATTGTTTGCTTAGTTAATTTTATCATGGATTTTATATCTTTGAGATGTATATTACATTACTACCCTTCTTCCTATTAGAATTGAACTTTGCTTGTGTTTCTAGTTTTAAGATTGACATTTTATAACAAGCTCATAAAATTAGTAGCCACAAGATATTAAAATGTGTAGCTAATCACAATATATAGTTATAATCTTACTATTCGTAGCTAAAATTTGTTGGTGAGAATCATTGTTGTAACAACAAATGTGGTTTGTAGCTAAAAATAATGTAGCTACAAATGTGTGTAGCTAAAGGGTATTACTTACCTTCCAATTCAAAATTTGAAGCAAAATAGTAATTATAGCTAAATAAATTTGTGACAACGACCTTCTTAAGTAGCCACGAGGAATATATTATGTAGTCATTAGCTTAGCTACAATATTATTTTTCATGGCTAGAGTTTGTAGCTTTAAGAGATAATTGTAGTAGTGCAAAGAATAACTAATAAGGGGTAAAGGAGGAATATATAAGTAATTTTTCTTGAAGGATTTGTTCCCTTCTTCAAATCCAAAGTAAATAGGTGGGATTTACAAATTCATGGGATTCACAGATTTGGAGCCAAAACAATCTCTAAATCTGTCGACCCCATGAATTTGGTACCCTCCAACTTTGCCCAACAAACAATAAGTTTTGGACAAATCTTTCATGTGTTGGATTTAAGAGCCAAATCCCACATCAAATCCATGAAGCAAAGGACCCTAGATTCCCGACAACAGTTTCCTTTCGCTTGGTCATCGATGGTATTTGGATTCTAGGTCGAATTGGCATGGAATACAATGAGGAAGACAATTTCATCCATCTTCCAAATCGACCCAATTGATGTCCAAAATCCAATGTTGTCATAACCGAGTCGGAGCATGACCCGTTAACATGAACGACTCGCACTTTAGTGGTCCAACCGGTATTTGACTGTTAAAAACCGTTAGAGAATCGGTAATAATAATATCATAACTAGAAGACACATAAGGTAGAAATTTAATAATTTAATAACTAAAATAAAATTTACTTTTCAGGTAGCACTTAGTAATTTTACCATTTATATATATAAACTAAATAAATAAGAGAACAAATCCTAACCCCACTTCCACTCATCCCAGCGGCAGCGCCGCTCTCCCCTTTCTCTTTCTTCAATTTCTTTTATCTCTCTCTCGTCTCTTAAATTCTCAAACGGCCAAATCAATGAAGAGCTGGCCAAAATGATGAGTGGGGAGCGGCTACGGGACATTAAAAACTCATGTACATTACCAAACATGTAATTTTTTCCCCCCCCGAAAAGATAGCTTGCATTAAACAAGAACACAAAGTTACAAGGACTGTGACCTAAGTCACCCACAAAAATCAAACCCATTACAACCCGTAGGAAACAAAGACAGGGCCTTCTTAGCCACCATATGGGCTACCCTATTGTTCTGTCTACCCACAAATTGCACCCTAAATCCTGGGGACATCAAAAGAAGATGACGAATTTCCTCAAACAAAGCACCACCAGCAGCATCACGAACATCCCCAGCGTTAACCTTGTCGATCACAATCTTGGCATCCCCCTCAATCGTAACAGCCTCCAGGCCACGATGTTGACACCACCTAATCGCATCCCGCAACGTTGATAGTTCAACAAGCGATCAGATTCTGAAGACCGGTAAACATCAGCCCTTGTGCCGCAAACACCGCTCCCCCTGCCTCTCTTAAGACCACCCCACCTGCTGCATGGGACCCGTCACGGACTGCCCCATCAAAGGAACATACCACACCGCCAACAGAACCAGCAGCCACCGCAGGATGATCAGCACCAAGGCCTCCGAAGGCTCACCCTCACCATTCCCATCCCCTTAGGGAAGTTGCTCCCATTCCGACACTTGATGTAGAAACTCCTGTCGGAGAATACTTGGGAGAGTCTGCTGTCCCTCAAAGGCCACATAGTTCCTCCCCTTCCATATCCTCCACAGTAAACACATCAAACGCACAACACGCATAGGTGACCCATCTCTCTCCAAAAATCGCCTAAAAATATGTTAAAACATCCCACCGGCAAAACCTCTAGCTCAGCAGCAAGTCCTGCGGCTTCCCACAATCCTCGCGCAACCGGACAATGCAAAAAGAGATGTTCGGTGGACTCCTCCGGCGCCCAGCACACTGGACACCTCGCAAGGACCTGCACCTTTTTCTCACGCAATGCCTCCATCGTTGGTAAGATCCGTCTCAAGAGCTCCCACGCAAAAAACTTGAGCTTCGGCTGCACAGGCATACCCCAAACCTAAATCCATAGCGTTCGATCCAGTGTGCTACATTCCACTTTACCTCCCCACCCACGACAGGACTTGCGCTCTGCTAACCTGTACCCGGACTTCACCGTATAAACCCCCGAAGGGTCCTCCCTCCAAATCAATCTGTCCGGCATTGCCATCCGCGGTAACGGGATTTCAAGAATGCCTCGAATCGTCTCTTGATCAAATGCCGAATTCAAACAATCCATACACCAGTTTCCTGATTCCGGATCGATCAGCTCCGACACCATCTCATTACCTGTCAAAGACGCCCCCAACTGCAAACTAGGTTTTGAAGGATGGATTAAAGGAATCCAACCTTCTGACATTACTGGTATGGTCTCCCCCGATCCAATGTGCCAAGTCATCCCCTGTCGTAACAATTGACAGCCAAACAACACCCCCTACCATCCCCAGGATGGGCGGGATCGCGGAGTAGCAGTGAAAATCGAGCCCGTTGGAAAATATTTAGCTTTATAAATCTGGGCTAGCAGGGATTGTGGCTCTGAATGGATGCGCCATGCCACTTTCGCCAGAAGAGCCTGGTTAAAGAGCTCAAATCGGCGAAAACCTAAGCCACCCTCATGCTTGCTCCGACAAAGCCTCTTCCAAGACACCCAATGACTCTTTGGGCGACCGTCAACAAAGCCCCACCAAAACCGAGCCATATGCTTATCCAACCGCCTACATGAAATAGCATGAATCCTGAAGCAAGCCATCGCATGTACCGGTAGGGCTGCCGCCACTAACTTTAGCAAAGTTTCTTTCGCAGCCGGAGACAAATGTCGTTGCTTCCACCCTTGAATCTTTTGGAGAAGTTTTCCTACAAAAACCAAAAGGTATCCGCCTTCGAACGGGCAATCAAGGAAACTCCAATTTCCCCCACCCCTAAAAGCTCCGCCATCTCCTGCTTCTCTTCCACTTCAAAGTTCGCACTAAAGCAGACAGTCGATTTAGCCAGATTCACCTTCTGCCCACTTAGTGTTTCATACTCATTCAGCACCTCTAGTAAATCCTCACACCCTTGCAGTGACGCTTTGAATAAGAGATAAGAGTCATCGGCAAAAAAGAGGTGAGTAACCCGCGGAGCTCTAGGGGTCACGCGTACCCCCTCAATTTTCCCCCTCTTAGTTGCCTGTCAAAGTAAGGCCGCAAAACCCTCCGTACATAACACAAACAGTAACGGCGACAAGGGATCGCCCTGCCGTAGCCCCCTGGTTTCCTGGAAAAACCCTGCCGGTTTACCATTCATCAAAACCGAGAAATTCGATGTCGACACACATTCCTGAATCCACTCGATCCACACTGGGCTAAAACCCAATTTTTTTAAGACAGCCAGTAAGAACGACCACTCCACTCTATCATAGGCCTTTTCCATATCAACCTTCAGAGCGGCGTACCCTTTCTTACCTTTCATCTTAATTTTTAGGTAATGCATTATCTCATGCCCTATAAGAACATTATCAACAATCTGACGTTCCCGTATGAAAGCATTTTGGCCAGGCGAAACAATGTACGGTAGAAAGCTCGCCATCCTTTCTGCCATAATCTTTGATATGATCTTGTATACAAACTGACAAAGACTAATCGGTCTTAATTGGCGCCTGTGTTCAACTTTGTCCACCTTGGGGATCAACGTGAGCCACGTATGGTTAAAGCTACGCAAAATACGCCCATTCGCAAAAAATGAACGCACAACTTCAACCACCAAAGGCCCTACAATGCTCCAAAAGGTCTTAAAGAACTTGCCCGTAAAGCCATCCGACCCCGGGGCCTGTGTTGAACCCATTCCAAATACCGTACGCCGGATCTCTTCCGGGGTCACCTCTGCCGTTAAGCTGGTGTTCATTTCGTCAGTGACCCTCCGTTCGATGGGTAAGGTATCCACTTTTTCCCACATTCCTTCATCCTCACATTCTGAGGTAAACAGGGACGAGTAAAAGTTGACCGCCATCCCAGCCTTCTCCTCCTCCTCCTCCACCCATTCCCCTTCCTCACTCAACATTTCTCCACAAAATTCCTTCTCCGTCGGGCCCTAGTCACCGTATGGAAGTACGAGGAATTTTGGTCCCCCACCTTCAGCCACCGGACCCTAGATTTCTGCCTCCAATATAGCTCCTCCTCAACCCATTTCCTAGTAAGACCTCCTTCCAAACTATTAACCCGATCCCAATCAATTGGATACTCCATTTTGATGGCAGCAATCTCCGTCTCTAGTGTACGATTTGTCTCGCCGAATTAGCAGTGCCAGCCCTACTCCATTGGTGAAGACGATGTCGCAGTCTCTTCAACCGGATCCACAACCGATACATCGGGGACCCCTGGATGTGTTCCTGCCAGATTTCTTCTACAAACGGCTTCACCTCCGGATTCGAGGCCCATCTAGCGTCAAAATGAAAAAGAGACTTCGTGGATTGCTTAAATTCTCTATCCACGACAATCAGAGCCCGGTGATCCGACCCTAGGTCAGTGCCATGATTAACAAATGATTCTGGAAATTGCTCCATCCAACGATCCGAGACAAAGGCTCTGTCCAGTCTTTCATGGATACAAGCGTCCCCCATTCTCCGATTCGACCAAGTAAATGAATTGCCACGAAATCCCAAGTCATGCATGCCCAAACCATCAACAAACGAACGAAAGTTCTGAGATTGAGACGGGACCCACGGATTTCCCCCCATTTTTTCATCGGACGAGAGGATCCCATACATGTAATTTGACCCATATCCTTCCTAAAAATTACTTCTAAACTTAATTTAGAGCTTTTGGCCCAAACCTATCACAAATCCTTAAAAAAAATCGTTCAACCAAACGACACCTATATGAGTATATATAAAAGCCATATAATTTTTATCATGTATCAATTTCATATAAGTAGGGATGACAATCAAACCCATCACTGTGGGTACCCGACAAAATCTTCAATCAAGTTAATGCATGGAATCCCTGCATTGACAAGGTACAAGACAAATATGGGTAAAACACGTAAAATGTTTGATGGGAATGAGAGCGGGTATGGTTATAGGCTCCCCCGTCCTGTACCCACCCCACAAAGAGTATCTCTTCGTATATAAAAATAATAAAATATAGGGATTATGTTTAATCTCTTAATGACATGAAGGGTAATTCAAAAAATAAAGAGTTGAAATGTAATTGAGTAGCCCCTCAAACTAGGGGTGGACATCAGTTCGGTCAAAATCGAACCAAAATGGATCATACCGATTACCGAGTCCCTAGTTTATTCAGAAATGCAAACCGAATTCGAACCAAATTTATTTCGGTTCGGTTTGGCCTACCTGAATTATTTTCGGTTAGGTTCAGTTTTCAAGCTCCAACTCGAAATTTAGAGAGCCACATCGTCATAGAGAGGACGAATGGATCTTCTTTCATTTACAACCACTCGATTTTTCCTTCCTTCTCTCTGAAAATCGAACTCAGAAAGAATATCAACTCTTCTCCTTCATCTCTCTATCTTCTCCATCTGCTAAGCCAACAAAAGCCCTCCTTCATTCCAACTCATGCTTCTTCCCTCATTTTTATCTAGAAAGACTATCGACAAATAGAGAGAGAGAGAGAGAGAGAGAGAGAGAGAGAAAAGCAACATCAGTAGCATGAAGGAGAAGAAACAGAGGAAACCCAGAGGAAGAAAGAGAGCGTGAGAGATAGAGATCCAAAAGGTGGAGACTTTTTGGAGGGAGAACGAAGGCGGGGGAGATCTAATTTTGGATCCAAGTCAAAATCACTTGTCTCTTCCTCCAACCTCCAACAATAGGAGTACAACATTCTCCGGCTTCCGCATCGGCAAGGGAGAATCATGCATGTGCTCTACTCTGGTTGTCGCAACGGAAAGAAAACAGGGTCATGCTCGAAAGAGGTTGGGGGTGATCCTGCCGCTGGTGTCTCTGTCTTGGTCCGAGCAAAGGTGGAAGGATGGTGGTGGCTGCCCAGAGTCAAGAGAACAGATACAGAAAGCGACTCTCTCCTTTTTTATTTTTAATTAAACGACTCTCTCCTCAGTTAGGCTTAGGGTTACGGGGTATGTGCTATGGGTAGAGTTTGGGCTTGAGAGTGTTTGGGATTGGTTGGGCTATGGTTAGGAGCTTGGCTTGGGGAGAGTTTGGGTTTCGGTTGGGCTATGGGTGTGGGGGACTAGGCTAGGGAGATAATAAAAGAATTTCGGTTGGTAGGTTCGGAATTCGGAATTCAGGCGGGTCAAGACTACCCTGTTTTCTGAATTAGTCTCATTTTACTTCCAAATTTCAAAATGAATAATAATATTTCGATTTTGATTCGAATCAAACTCGGTTCAGTCCAGTTCGGATGGTGTGTTATCGAACCGGATGTCCACCCCTACCTCAATCCAAACACTAATTTATTTCCCTCCATTCACCCTTCACTCTTTCACTTCGTTTCCCCTTGTTAATAAGATTAAGTTAGTTATATATCTCTTAGAGGATGTTCCCATCGTTAACTGGGTCGGTGGGGGTATGATTTTTGTCTCCCCCATCTCATAAGTACCCCACCAAGAGTATCTCATCGTATATGGATTATATTTTAATCTCTTGATGACAGGAAGAGTAATTCAAAAAATAAAGAGTTGAAATGTAATTGAGTGGCCCGTCAAACCAAATACTAATTTATTTCACTTCATTCACCCTTCACTCTCCCAGTTTTTTCTCCATGTTAGAGAAAGCGGTTTTTTTCTAGGTTGGTCCTCTCTGAAATGCTCTCGTCTCCTCTAAAATCTCCAACCCCGACGTCGGACCTGTCTATGACCAGACAGCCTCCGGATCCCGCTCTCATATCCCTTTCTCTATACCCATTGATCCCCTGCTTGTCCACGACAACTCCTTAGCTAAATTTCAAGGTCGCCCTCACCAGAGCGCCTCCTTCGACTACTAGTAAGATGAACCAATGGATTTTTGTTGGGGAACATGATCTGATTCTAGGTTCCATTGGTGGGGAACCAGAACTCAAGCTCTCCGACATATTCAAGGAACAATTATGTCTTACTTGAAAAAAACCTGGTCCTTCGACTGCTGGGTCGGTCGGTGTCATATGGCTACCTATGCTCATAGTTCAGATGGAAATGGCAGCCCTCGGGGATGCTGGATATTCTCGACCTCAACAACGATACTTTCCTGACTACCTTTGACAATGAAAAAGACTATCTTCATGCTCTGACTGGTGACCCATGGGCCATGGGTTATCCTATATCACTACTTGGTGGTGCACTAGTGGTCTTCGACCTTCCGCACCTCTCAAAAAGTTCATCGTTCTGTTGTCGCCTGGGTCCAACTTTCAGAATTGTCGGTCTATTTCTACCACACAACGGTTCTTTTTACGCCGGGGAATCTCATTGGGCGCACAGTAAAACTTGATTATCACACAAAGAACCTCCAACGAGGGAAGTTTGTGCGGCTGGCGGTGGAATTATACATGAACAAGCCTCTACCTACACACATCTTTCTTGATGATTTTTGGCAGAAAATTGAATATGAAAACCTCCCACTGATTTGTTTCTATTGTGGTTGCATCGTGCACACAGAGGATAACTTCCCTAAGCAAAATCCGGCGTCCAGTTTGGCCATGATCATTGCTCTGGCTGATTTGCAAGGAAGGGATTGACGGCGACAAGTTGCTCGGACGAATCATTGACGAGATACAGGTCGTAGATGCAAGTGGTCCTCAAATCACAGGAACCCAATAAGATAGTTTCCTCCAATAGAGACCCAAATACATCAAACGGACGAGCTGAACCCCGGAGATTGGGCGCTACAACGTTAAACTGCTCACTAAAGGAAACTGTTCGAATATGGCGGCAAGTATCCCACCAGAAAGAAAAGGAATAACGATGGCAAAGCAGATGTTTTTGGCCACCCAGAAAGGGAAAGCATTCGTCCCGACTGGTACTCCCAACTCGGCTACAAAGGCTGGAGAAAGTCAAATTTGCTGACTAGTTGGGCCTAAGGATGTTGTGAGCTCAAAGGAACTCAGTCCCCATTGTTGGAAAAGTCTATTTCAGTCAGCCCATTTGGCACTTAGGAGCCTTCAATCCCAGTCACAAGAATCCTGGGCCCAAACAACACCCAGATCCAAGTGATGAGTGTTCTGCCTTTGGAGCGCCCTGAGAAGGAAAACAACAATCCAAATGAGAGCTCCTCCGTTCGACGGCATTACCGAAGAAATCTAGCCAACACATCCCCAAATTAGGGAAAGAATAAGGGTATTAACCTCAAATCCTCCAAGAAGCTGGTTCAATTGACCCAGACTGCGAAAAAGGAATTGAAGAAGGAGCTAACGATAAGGTAGCAGGAGTCCGCTCTCCCCCTCTCCATTAGCTTTGCCAGTGTCAACCGCTTCATGAATTTGATTAATGACCGTAACCTTTTCGATTTGGGTTTTTCAGGTGTTCGCTTCATATGGTTCAGAGGCGATTCTCTAGCAACCCAAAAGGCTAGCTGCATTGATCTCTCACTCTGCAACTCAGCCTAGAATGCGACCTTTGTAAACACGACTGTCCTTCATCTCCCCAAACCTTTGCAAACATGACTATCCTATTTGTCTTTTTGAGCCCCTCTAACAATATGGGAGGAGCCAAGTCATTCTGCTTTGAGATGGCCTGGCTTCTCCATGAGAGGTTTTTTTTATTTTTTTTACAGGTGCCTGGAAATCTCGATGCTGATCTCTATCAAGGATTGAAAGATATTGCATCCAAGCTCCAGAAGTGGAACAAACTCACTTTCGGTATCATTAGGCATCACAAGAGAAGGCTGTTGGCCAGGTTTAGGGGATCCAAAATCGCATCAACGCGTCCAATGCCCCGAGGTGGCTGAAACTTCAAATTAAACTGGAGAAAGAACTGGTTGACTTCCTCACTCAAGAGGAAGTGATTTGGTTTCATCGTGTAAAGGAGAACTGGGTCAAGCTTGGCGACCATAACACCTCTTTCTTCCATCAACAGGCCAATAGAAGCAGGAGGAGGAACAAAATTCTTACTCTACGAGATCCCAACGGGAATTGGGTGAAGGATCCGATGGCTTTGCGGGACTTAATCATTGAGTTCTTCACAACCCTTTACACGCAGGAGTAGCCAAACTATAATGACCTTATGTCTAAGAACTATTTTCCTCGTATCAATCATGAGGATCTTCTTACTCTCTTGTGCCCTTTCATTATTAATATTTTCCATCAAGTAGTTTTTGATATGAAACCTTTCTCGGTCCCGGGTGGCCGGGTCCAGATGGTTTCAAGAAGGTTTTCTATAAAAAAAACTGTGGTCTTTGGTATGAAAGAATTTGACTAACACAACGCTTAATTTTTTCAATACAAGTGAAAGTCAGGAGTTGGTGGAGTCGACCATCATCCTCATCCCGAAAATGAGAATCCCTGAGAGTCCGGCCCACTTTTGTCCGATTTTCCTGAATAATGTGTGTCTCAAGGAAATCACGAAAGCCATCTCCAATAGATTGAAACCTGTGATGACAAAATTGGTGGCACCAATCAAAGCAGTTTTATTCCAGGCCTGCAAACAAATGACAACATCAGTATTCTCCAAGAAGTGCTCCAGTCCTTCTGTAAGAAGAAGGGAGCTAAAGGGGGCCTCGTGATGAAAATTGACATGGAGAAAGCTTATGACAAGCTTCGGTAGGAATTCATTCAATACACGCTGATGGTAATTGGCCTTCCCGACACCTGGGTTAGTCGGATCATGTTCTGCGTTCAGCAAACCAAGATGCGGATTAACTGGAATGGGCAGCTCATGGACCAAATTATCCCTTCTAGAGGAGTTCGCCAGGGGGACCCCTGATCTCCCTATCTCTTTGTGTTATGCATTGAAAGAATAGCTCACTGAATTGAAAATGTAGTTGGCGATAAACTTTGGAAGCCCATCTCTCTTTCGAAGGATGACCCGAAGCTAACACATTTGTTCTTTGCTTATGACCTTGTTCTTTTTGCAGAGGCAAAGGGTGCCAGATTGTGGTAATTCGAAGATGTTTGGATGAGTAATGTGTTAGCTCTGGTCAACGGTTCAATCTCAATAAGGCGGACAAAGCGCAGACTCAGAGACCGGGCTAGGATTCCGCTTACTGCAGATCTAGGGAAATATCTGGGCATTCATACCATAAATGGGAGAGTCTCAAAAGCCAGATATAAGGACCTTACTTTAAAGATGCAAAGGAAACTCGCTCCTTAGAAGACCAAAAACCTGTCACTTGCTACCCGAATTACTCTGGCGAAGTCTATTTCATCCTCAATGTTTGTTTACCCCATATTTACCGAACGGATACCTGCCACTGTTTGTTTCTCTCTTGGCAGGATCAACATGCAATTTGTATTGGGCGAGGAGGACGGGAAAACTAAGTTTCACCCGGTGGTATGGGACCAGATGATTTTTCCTAGGGATCAAGGGGGCGTCGGTATTCGTCCCACCAAACTTGCCAATTAGGCGATGCTTGCCAAGGGATCATGAAAGATTGCCATGAACGACCAATCCCTTTGGACCCAGGTCATGAAAGGAAATATGGTTGCTCTATAGACGACATCAATGGTCTCACCAACAGAAAGGAAAATTTAATTGTCTGGCATAGTTTCAGTCAAGTTAAAACTGTGCTACGAAAAGGAAGTGTCATGAGTGTTTGTAATGGTTAAGGAAGTAAATTTTGGAATGATTTGTGGGTGTCGCAGGTTCCTCTAGCAAAGGTGCCTAGTTAAAAGATTGTGGCTGCTGACTTGAACTGTTCGGTGGCATCATTGGAGTCCAGATCAGGGCTAGAAGACGGAGGAGTTCGCAAAATATATCCCTCAAGAATACTTGGATCATATTCAAGCAGTTATGGTTGACCCGCTCTCAAGCAAAGAAGACAAACCGAGATGGAATTTAACTGCAAATGGCCACTTCTCAGCCAAATTGGCGTATAGAGCTATCTCTCCACCGACCACTTACCTCACAACCTCTCTTTGGAAGATGATATGAAAACTCCATCTACCGGAAAGAGTACGAGTGTTCATTTGGATGTTGGTTAATGGGAAATTATCAACCAATAGTGTGAGGAAATTTCGACACCTCACTGATATGATAGCTGTGTTGACTGCGATGGCGTCCCTGAAACCATCACCCACGGCCTCTGCGATTGTTAGAAGGCGAACTCCCTTTGGGTGAAGATCATTCCCAGCTCTCAGTTAACTGATTTCTTAGCCAGGAAAGGCACCTCCTGGCTGCAAACGAACCTGATGGACCACCGGTTGGGACCTTGGCCAGGTGAACGGAACAACTACTTCAGTCTTCTAATCTGGTTTGTTTAGAATGAGAGAAATGAGAAAGTCTTTCGATCGAGGTGCAACCCTTTCTCCTTCCTCGTTTGTTAATTATGGTACGTCTAAAGCTAAATAGTGGGCAAAAGCTTGGGAGACTGTGAGTCGTAACATGGGATACTGATGGGTCTCCTCCCCCGACGGGATGGCTAAAGCTCAACAACAACGGCGCTGCTTAGGGAGTGAATGGAGATATGCGGCGGGAGGGGTGATTTGGGACAATGCAAGAGACTGGCGTGGAGGTTTCCTCTACTGGATCGAATATGGATCAGCTGTCATGGCTGAGTTATGGGGCATCTATCACAGTCTGCAAATAGCTTGGAGGAAAGGTACTCAATTTCTTATCCTTGAATTCGACTTAAAGCTAGCGCTAGATTTGATTAAGCAAACACCAAACCCGCTTCATCGTCATGCCAACATTCTTGGGGGTATTCACTGTATGTTATCTCAGAACTGGGTTGTGCAACTAGTTCATACATATCGCGAGGGGAATAGAGTCGCAGACTTGCTCTCGAAGCACAATCTCGTCGATCCCTTTGGAGTGTATGAACTAGAAGGACCACCCATCGAGCTTGATAGGATCATGAGAAATTATATATTGGGGGTCAGCTTGCCAAGTCTGATTGTTCAGACTGACAGATGAAGACGTCTGTTGTCCGCTTTTGTTTCTGCTCGTGGTGGGAATCTGTTTTGCCCCTGGAGGTCTTTCCTTTAGTCTGTCTTTTGGCTTTTACTTGCCTTGTCAAGGTACTGCTCGCTTGTGAGCTAACATGTCTATGTTATTCCCTTTGACTGTGGTTGTTTCCAATCTCCCCCTAATAAAAAAAATCTAACAAATTACGTTAGTGATTTATTACTTAGGAGATGTTTCAGAGTCAAAGATAATTGATTTGGATAGTATTGCATTCTTTTTATGGATTAGTCGATGTTTTAGTATTGGATGCTTTGGATTCGTAATAAGAATGGTTGTAGCTTTATTGATTTCATGACTTATTAAGTTTGTTTAGGGTTCTAGCTGAATGTATACATGTTGAATTCTGGGTATAGTAATACTTGATATACAAGACGTATATTATCCATGATACCCAAAAAAAAAAAGTTATGGGAATGGAGTTACAAATTGTCTCCCCGCATAGGTACGAGACAATATGAATTTGAGTATTTGAAAACGATGATGAATATAATTTAAAAAATCAACCTTTAAACCCCTCCATTATCATCCCTACATACAATTAGGAATTGCTTTTTGCAGCTGTCTCAAATGTCACTCTCATTCCTTGAATTGTTTTACGTAAATAAAAATTATAAGCTTAGTCAACATAAAGCAACCGCCAATAGCATAAGGACCATCCCTAATGTATACTTAATTGCTTAATTTTATGGAAGTAAATAGTTAGTATTATCTATCCCGGATCATTCGAGTATGATTATGATATGATGTGTATGTTGTCGGTTTATTTTTCTAATTTGTATGTAGTAAATTATTGATTATTGCATAATCAATGTATTAACTAATTCATAATAATTATTTGACCCAACCTAACTTGGCGTCTTTTCCATGGATGACGTTTTCCAAAACAAGGTCGTTTTCATAAATCGTTGCTAAGCCAAGCCAGCTTTCCAGGGCCCTCTGATTTCACTATCTTTATTATTTTTTGGTTGAATCAATATCTTTAATTTGATTTCCTTTTTTTCAATAAAGGACTTAATTCATAAAATAATGATTTTTTAATCAACTAAAGAAATGTCCTGCCATCGACCAAATTATGAATAACGTACCCCTACAATGTCACCTGTAATAAAATAAGTAATAGTAGGAGAAAAGGATATGGGGGAAATTAGTAAGACAGTGACATGGGGAAGCATAATTTTATGCAACTGCCTCTAACCAAGCTGATGTGTCCATAACATCTAATTCTGTATTCGATGATGGGATCAAGCATGTTAATTAGTTAGTCAATCTGATCAGATTTTGGGGTTGGTTACAGAGACCAGTTTCGCCACCTTGCCGATGAGCTAGGCATCTATGGTCTTACGCACTAGCTGGAGAGGAAGTTATTGGAATAGCTTTAATATGCTAGATTTTAGTGATTGTGATTATGGAGAAAGATAACTGGAAGAAAAAGAACGAACAAAGACCTGTGATGGCAACAAATGTTCTAACCATGAAAAAGACAATTCTCTTTAAAGGTTACATCCTTTCGCTATAATCAAATAATTAATTAATTAACCACCATCCATAAACTAATTTCAAACCGCAAATAATTTAATAGAATTATTATTAGTAAATTATACTAACCATTCACAATTAAAATTTAGTAGGAACCGAGAAATATAAAAAGGTTAAAACACTTTAGTTTCCCACATCTTGTTTTTGGTAAAAAGACAGACACCAAAAGACGTCTAAATCGTATTAATCATCGAGCAAACTTCCCGCATCTTCCATGAGACACTGGTCTATAAAATTCGGGAAAAGATTTACCGATCAGTGTGGCATAATAGTGTTGGGCTTGCGGGGAAAAAGAGGGAAAAAGTAGTAGTTCTTGGGCATATTACCTTAGATTCTAACTATCAAAACAAATGTTATCATATCCTTTTTCTTTTTTGTAAACATTGAATGAATTTATACATTAATATTAGCCAAAATACACTTGTATAGCCAAAATTTTTGCGTTTGTGCCAATAATAGCCAAATTTGAAAAATACCACTTATAGCCAGCTTTAAAGTTCTTGTAGGACAAATATAGCCATTTCCGTTAGATACTTTAACGGTGTTATTAACACCGTTAACTTATTTGACGGTTTGCTGACTAGACGCCAACTCAGTGGCCACAACATCGCCAAATAAGCAAATAGTGACACGTCAGATATTTCAATTATTTCATATTTACACATTATAAATTAAAAAAAAAATTACCCTCTTCCCAATTTTTCCCTGATTTCGATTTAGGGTTCTTCCCCAACTTTACCATTCCCCACGAATCCTCTACCCCTTTCCTTTCCGATCGAAGCAATATTACTCTTCGCCATTCCCGTAAACCCTCTTCATCAAATCCCCCGATTTCGCTTCCACCTGCATTTGTTCTCTAAACAGATATGAAGCTTCGACATCTCAAGGCTTCAACAAATTCAATCACCGAATGAAATCCATCTAGGGTGCGTTTGGATAAGTGTATTTTAAATGTAAGATATTTGGAATACTAGCATTTGAAATGGATGTATTTGAAATATTAGCATTTGAAATACATGTAATTCAAATTCATTGTTTGGATACTCATTTGTAATTTGTTTGTATTTTGTATTTTATGATTTTGAATTTCAATTTTTAAATTCCTGGTCACTTACTACAAATTTTGGTAAATTACAGTTTGGTTCACATTTTTTTTTTGCAATTTAGTACCTAAACTTTTAAAATTTTACAAAAAGGTCCTGAAATTTTGATGGTAAAATTACATTTTGGTACCTTTATATGTTTTGCCACGCACTATAGTACCTAAACTTTTCATATTTTACAAATAAATCCATTCTTTTGTTATGAGGTATTTCAAATCACTAGTTGTTGAAATGTATTTGAAGTTGACCAAAAATACACTAGAGATGTATTTGGAAATCACCCATGAATTTGACACAAATCCAAATACCAAATGTAATTAATATCCAAACACATGATTTAGTATTTGGAAATCCAAATCACAAATACCAAATCCAAACCATTGTATCCAAACCCAACCCTATACTGATAATGAAATCCCGAATTAGGTCAAGAAAATAGACCCACAAGTTCAATCACCGATATTCTATGGACTTGATCACTCAAAAGTTTGAGGCGCCATGATGTCCAATCGGAAATCTACCCTAGACCGAACAAGGGAACGCAAAAGAGGAAGGAAAGAGTAAAACAGGGGGGAAAAGTAGAAGCAAGGAGGCGATAGGGGTCTTTGTAGAGGAATGGAGGCGATAGGGGTGGATCGATGAAAAGAGGAAGATGAGAAGAGGGATAGATCGATGAAAAGAGGAAAAACAAGGCTGGAGGAGAGGGAAAGATCGATGGTAGAGGAAGGAGGTGGGTAGTTAGGAGAAGAAGAAGATAAGGCAGAGAAGGAAGGGTCAAATGGGTTTTTATTTTATTTTATGTTTGGTCAGTTTTTTTTTTAATTAATCATTATCCACGTGTACAATTACAGAGGAAAAGGAGAATAAGAGCTCGCCACGTAAGCATCTCCGTTTGTCTAGTCATACTTAACGCTAACACCGTTAAAGAATTGGACGGAAGTGGTTATAAGTGGTATTTCTCCAAATTTGGCTATTATTGACACAAACGCGAAAGTTTTGGCTATACAAGTGTATTTTCCCTTAATATTAAGTCTAATTAAACCCAAATTTACTAATATTTCAACCAAATCTTAATGAGTTTGGTCCTTTTGTACTCATTTTTTAGAGGACGCTTTAAGAATTATTACCATTACCTTAAAGAGTTTTTAGTACTAACTCGGTTGAAGGTGAAGAGAGAAAAAAAAAAATCATTTGTAGTTCACTTTTTTTGTACGTAGGATAACTTGCCCATGTAACATATGATTATACACGGCAAACAATGTTATTTTGAATTACCTCGTATTGCCATCTCAGTGATTGTATTCAGAATTCGTATTGTATCCCATTAATAGTTACATACTCTACTAAGCTACTAAGTACTTTTGTTACTTGCTAATTGTTAATTTTGCGTTCTATTGCGATCGTCATTTGCGGTACCGGTCCATTGCTTAGGGGTGAGCAACGAGACGGGATTGGGTATCCGTCCCGTTTGAAACGGGTACCTAGTCCCATTTAAAGAGCAAACTTCATCTCATATCTCAAACTCGCATAGGTTAACGGGTACTCAAACTACCCGTATATACCCGTGCAACATAGAAACAATAACAAATTACACCTGAAAAATGAGGATCACTGATTCACTGTGCACAAAATGACGAGAAGTAGCTTTTGTTCGGCAATATAGGATCAGAAAGGGGAAATATGGTAATGATGGATGGAGGCAGTGTTAGGGAAAGAGGGAGAGCAAACAGGAACAAGGGATAAAAAAATGAGTATGTCGAGTGGCCATGGTTTTCTGAAGGTCATATTTGTGTTTAAAGGCATTTCTCAGGAGCTAAGAAAGGGATATGAAATGAGTGCCATTATGAGTCAAGAGCCAATTGGTGGGAAAAAATGACATTAGATGAACAATTTTTATTTTTATTTTTTATGAATCCATTAGATGAACAATTACACAAAAGATTCAATATATTAACAATTCTCCGGAGGGGTAGCTGTTGTCCATTGGTAGGACTTGGTGGAATTTCAGATTTGGACTATGTATTGATTATTTTATTTGTACAGGGAATAAATTGTAATGAATATTACATGTACTCATACTATCCAAACGGGTACCAGTGGATTTACTCAATGTTGAAATTTTTAATTCTAAGTCTCATCACGTAATAAAGATTACGGGTATTTGGGTACCCGTAACTCTAAAAAAATGGAGCGGGTATGAGTATACTCAAATACCTGTTTTTCATTGCCCACCCCTATCACTGCTAGACAAATGATTTATCACTCGATTCATTATCAATTGAAGGAAATTCTCAAAGAAAATTAGAAGATTTAGAACCACGGTTAACTGTTTATATAGACAGAGATGATGAGAGAGAGGAACTAGAAACAAAACTAACTAATTTGCACTTAACTAAAACCCTAATTACTTAATAATACCCACTACAAGAAAACTTAGGGTATGTTTACTTTCTTTTCTGTTTCCTGTTTTTTAGAAAACAGATGTTGAAAACAGGTGAAAACAACATTTTGTTGTTTCCGAAAACAACAAGAAGCTGCCACTTTCTGTTTTCAGAGTTGGAAACGAATAGAAAACAGAATGAAAAGTAAACAGGTTTTCTCATTTCAGTTGCCAAATTTATGACATGAAAATAGAAAACACGAAACGAAAATGGAAGTGAACATGGCCTAGATTTAGAATGAGAGATTATTTGCTTCTAAATGACGTATATTTGCTTCTATATATCTACGGAGGCAGATACGTTATTTGCTTCTAACATAACAGTTTTACCTATATACAATAACATCCATAAATTATTAGAAGTTGTAGAATGAGTCTTATATTCTAATACCCCCTCAAGCTAAAAGTGAATGGTCTTCATGTTGAGCTTGGAAATCAATTAAATGAAGGTGCGAACTGTAAAACTTTTAGAAACGGGCCTACAAGCTGTAAAGTAGTCGATATGTGTTGAAATTTGAGTTTATTGGCTAAAACTTGATCTCATCAACCCCAATATGTTTACCTCTTTCATGTTAATTAAATTGGATTCTCAGTCATCTTCACAACAAATAAACTGTCACAATAAATCATGTAGGGTTGTTTAGGTTACATAGGAAGTTTATGGAACAAGGCTTTCATCCATTGAATTTCATTTGATGTATGTCTACCAAATCCATGTATTTCGCTATTGATGAGGACATGGACACTGTCTGATGCTTCTTGGACCACCAACTAATGAGTGAGTTACTTGAGAAAATACAAAAGCCAGTTACTGGACGTCTTTTGTCAGGACGGCCAACCCACCCAGAGTTTGAAAATATTGCTAATCTGATACGAGAGTTAGTAGGGAAGAATAGTTCTTCAGAAGGATTAGTTTTGATATATCCAAGGAGTCAGTGTGTTGTATGTTCATGATCACTAGTTGGAGCATCAACAAACTAACTAAATTGGTTGACGTGTAACAAATATTAGGTTGTGTGTTACTCAAGTATTGAAAACGACCAAGTAAAGTCATATAATTATTGTATCTTGCATCATCTAGAGGTAAGCCATGTGTGCTTGATAAGTGAGTAATTTGAATGGAGGGTATGGTAGTTGGTTTTGGAAGCCAAAAGATGTGTTCGAAGGAGATCAAGGGCATTTTCCCCTTGAATTAGATGGATACCAAAATCATATTTGTAAATTTTCATTTCAAGAAAGTACTTGAACTAACTAAGACCCTTTGATGGTGAAGGTAATATCTAATTGATGTTTGACATTCCAGATTTGAAAGAGACAGTTCCCTGCATGTTGAGAGTGTATCATCAACATAGACTAGTAATGCAAAGACATTAGATCCAATGTGTTTAGTAAAGAGGGAATAACCATTGTGATATTTTTGCTAACCCAAACTTTCAAGGATGGTGGCTAGTTTAGTAAACCAAGTTTAACTGGCATGTTTAAATCCATAAAGAGATATTATGAGTTAGCAAACTTTGTGTTTAACTTGGAGTCGACCATCATCCTCATCCCGAAAATGAGAATCCCTGAGAGTCCGACCCACTTTCGTCCGCTTTGCCTGAATAATGTGTGTCTCAAGGCAATCACGAAAGCCATTGCCAACAGATTGAAACTTGTGATGACAAAATTGGTGGCACCAACTTAAAGCAGTTTTATTCTAGGCTGGAAAACCAATGACAACATCATTAATCTTCAAGAAGTGCTCCACTCCTTCCGTAAGAAGAAGGGAGCTAAAGGGGGCCTCATGAAGAAAATTGACTTGGAGAAGGCTTATGACAAGTTTCGGTAGGAATTCATTCGACACACGCTGATGGAAATTGGCCTTCTGAGCACCTAGGTTAGTCGAATCATGTTCTGCGTTCAGCAAAATAAGATGCGGATTAACTAGAATGGGCAGATCACATACCAAATTATCCCTTATGGGCAGCAAAAATAACCATATCTGTAGATACCCGCCTGAATCCGATCTAATCTGGTGAGTAAAATCCTAACCTGAAGTTTTTTAATGAGTTTGGATAAAATTTGAACCCGAATATTGGGGGTGTTGGGCGGGAATGGTTTTCTTACTATCCAATCCGACTCCTTCCCGATTATACACATGCATGTTTTGTTAAAAAATTGATCATTATTTTTCTCAATGTATTTGATAATTATCATACCTATATAATATTTTCATAAAATTAAATTATGTTTAACTAATTTTCTTGATTTTAGTAATTCATTGTTTTAATTTTTCACCTATGTAATGCCAGTATATTTGCAAGTGTTAACATGTTGGTTGAAGTTATATAGATAAATTATCATCCATAATCAACCATGAATACCCAAAACTCGATCAAATGTGAGTATATAAAATAAAAAAATTTGAAAAAGATTTGAGTAAAAAATAGACATTGCCCTAAATATAAATAAAACCCAAACTATGAGAATAGAGCAATAAATATACACTATCTAATCTCCACCTGACCTTTACTCAAAATTTCATTCCACTACTAATTAGTTCAAACTTCTAAGAAGTTTCTTTTGGGCCTGCTTGTTTTTATATGTACATATATAACGGCTGGCGCTTTGCACCGGGTGTGGCAATATCAGAGCGACTGAGGCAGTTTTTTTAACAAAACTACTGTCTGATTTAACACAACCAAAATTACTAGCTGGTACCGCAAGTGGAATAATTGACTGGCTAACAACAATGATGAGAAATGAAGCCGGCCGGCCGGCCATTCATCGATATTGATCCTTTATCTATTGCACAGCTTAAAGCTGTCGTGCAACAACAAAGTACGTACCCATATATACAAAGCAGATTAAATCAGATTGAATCGAATTTTTGGAGACAATTATAAATGTGTTTTGAATGTGTTTGTTTGTTTGCATGACAGCACGAGCCGAAATTTAAAAAGGGGATGAAAATTTGCCTGAATAGCTGTAGGGGATAAGAGGGATGGTTTCTCCTTGTAATTTTCGGAAAATGTTTGTTATGTAAGGCAGAAAGAGGATAGGAGGGGGGAGGATTTTTTCAGGAGCTAATCGATTCAGTCATTCATTTAAAATGCACGCCGATGGAAAGACAACCTAATTGGTAAAAGGGTTGGATTTCGAGATTGGGATGTGACAAGGTCTCAGGTTTGAATCCCAATACCACCTTCTTGGTGTTCCCGGAGGCACCCTTTGTACAGGAGACGAAGTCTCCTCGATAACGGTAGCACAACGCCGGACACTGCGCCGAGACAAAGTCCTTGATGGTTAGTATGCAGGTACCCCTAGATTTAGTAGGCCCCGCTGTCACTCATGGTTGCTAATGTTCCTGGATTATTAAAAAAAAATCATTCATTTAAAATGCACAAAAGTATGGATAATGATAACCAAACATAAATCGAAATAAATTCATAACAAACCATCAATTTGATTGAAAAATAGAGAGAGAGTTTGGGATAAATTCTTAACAAATCGTATAATAAACTTAATTGAAAAGTAGTAGAGAGAGGAAATTGGAATTAAAAACAAAGACTAATTAGGATAAACTTAATTGAAAAGTAGTAGAGAGAGGAAATTGGAATTGAAAACAAAGACTAATTATGATATGCAAAGGGGGATTGTGGAGAGAAATCATTGATTGTTGGCAATTGTAATCAAATGATCAAATTTTAGAAAGAAATACAAAGGGGGATTGTGGAAATTTTTAGTGTCAACTATGGGTGGGTGGCGGATTTGACAGGCTTAAGGTTGTCAACCTGGTTTAGCTCGTTAGCTTGATTGAGTAAGTGACTTAAGGTTTAATGGTCCGACAGCTTTAGCCTGATTTAGCTCGATATATGAAAAAGGTCATTATATTGTTCATAAATTTATAAATTATATTAAATCTCATATAACATATGTGTATTAACATATAAAATTACACTAAAATAACATACCGTGCTTGGATCCAACATATAGTGAAAATTCGCATACTTATATAAATCTAATATTGAAATGTTCAAGTTATAATTTCAAAAATAGAGATATACGAAAAGGAAAATCGGGAAGAAGCGCATAACCGCACAAAGAGTCGACCCGTGAAAGTGTGTGGGTCGTTTTTCTCATCGGTTCATGGTCAAAATGAGTTAACTAACGAGTCGACCAACGGGTTGATAACCCACACTCACATATTATGATGGGTTAGACCGGAAGTAACCCACATCCGTCCACTATGCCTCATATTATGATGGGTCGGATTTTAGCATGTGGATGAACTTACATTATTATTCATTCCTAACATCGGGTCACAAATATACCAACTCTCTAATAAGATGGCCAGTCAATTAAAAAAAAACTCATCCAACATCCAACCAGCTAATTGCACACTCCTACTTATACCACCTAAAGAAAATGAATTTGCATTATCTTGCAGAAAGAGGCGGGTACACTTAAAGAAAATGAATTTCCTGATTCTTGATCTACTACGTAGACTTCGTAGTATTTAATTAACAAACAAAAAGCGCCCCTCCAATAGTGATAAATCACAATCAATAAAGAAGAGGCCTTAATTTCCTTTCATAAACTAAAATTAAAAGAAAAATCATACAACTTGTGATTTAATAATTCTGACTAATGAAAGAAAATAAAGATAAAAGAGCTGCCTAACCCCCTTTTCCGTCACTCACACTAATCAAATGATTAAAATTAAATTAAGCTTAAAGGAGCAGAGTAGGTCATTCCACAATAATGCTCTTGACGGAAAAAGTAATTAATATTATTTAATCATTAAAATATTATCTGTCTAGCTCATCATAGACCGCCTTTACGTAACCAATACGCCTCCAGAGTTCAGAGACCGGGAAGCACCGTGCGCCGTTTAAAATTACACAAACAGCCCTGTCGTTTCCTCCCAGCCTTGTTTCGGACAAAAAAAAATAGGCAGGAGGCCGAACACGGCCGGCCGTGCCAGTTCACTAACGGCTGCGTAACGGGATGGCATCCCCAAGGGCATGAACGTAAATTCCCCCCTCCACAATCAAAATAGAAACCGGGAACCCTATATATAAGACCGTTACCACTCATCACACAGTATAAACATCAACAAATTAACATTTCCTCTCTATCTCTCTCTCTCTTTCTTTTCTGCATTTTTAAACGAACGGAAATTTTAAAAAAAAATTTAAGAGAGGGATCGCTTGAAAACTGACCCGGTAGAAACGAGAAATGGCTACACAGTCGACGACGAAAGCGATTGGGAGAGTTGACTACGAAGGCGGCGATCATCATCATCAGGAGGCGGCGGCGGCGTCCTCCTCCTCCTCCGCCAGCTGCTCTCTGTCCGCAATTCACGAGGACATTCTCCGGACGCACATCCTGACGCGGCTCGACGGCGTCGCTCTCCTCTCCGCCGCCTGCGCCTCCACGGAGCTCAGCTCGCTCGCCTCGCAGGACAATTTATGGAAGGACGTCTGCCGGTCAACGTGGCCTTCCACCGATGTCCCCCGCCTCCAGGAAGTGATCTCCGCCTTCCCCGACGGCCACCGCTCCTTCTTCTCCGCCTCCTTACCTCTCCTGGCCGACATGGAGCCTTACTCCGAGCCGGCCTCCGCTGCCTCCGAGATTTTCGCGGAGGAGCTGATCTCCGCCGTGGATATCTACCACCGCGGGGAGCTGATTTTCAGCAGGGCGGTGGAGACGGAGACCGGAACCGGGTGGTTCCGCTGCTCCCCGTTTCGGGTCGACCTGCTGGACCCGAAGGACACGTGTCCGACCCGGATCCCCCGCCCCGAGACCGAGTCCGGGTGCAGGGAGCTGGGCGAGGAGCTGACCCTGAGCTGGGTGCTGGTCGACCCGGCGGGCCGGCGGGCGGTGAACCTGTCCAGCCATCGGCCGGTATCGGTGCAGAAGCACTGGCTGAGCGGCGACGTGCACGCGCGGTTCGCGGTGGTGCTGGCCGGGGAGAAGGGGGCGGCGTCGGAGTCGGTCCAGTGCGGGATCGTGGTCACGTGCGGGGGCGGGGTGGAGGAAGGGGCGATGCACGTGAGGGAAGTCAGCCTGCAGATGGAGAACCTGGACGGGATGTACATGAGCGGGAAGGAGAGCTTGGGGGTTTTGGGGAGGGCGTTTGGTGGGGCCAGAAAGGGGATGAAACGGGAAAGAGGAAGGGAAGAAGGAGGGAGGAGGTACGAGGAGTTTTTGGCGATGAAACGGCGGCGGAGGGAGAGGAAGTTGAGAGCGGAAGGCGCCATGGATACACTGTGCATGGCTTCTGCTGTGTTCGTCTTCGCTTCTCTCGCCTTCCTTTTCCTGTGGGGACGATGAAGTTTGGAGGACCCGAAGACCTTGAGGATTTGATCAAATCGTACAGAATTACGGAAAAAGAAAGTAATTTTAGACATTATATACATACACTTCAATTTGTTTGGTAATTTTTTCAAAAGATATATAGTTCTCTTTGCGGTGTACAGTTGTGGGACTTTGTTGGTAATGCTCACATTTTACATCAATTCTTTGATACCACTAAATCTAAATGCTTGAAAGTAACACTAAAATCTACCGGAATATCAAGGTGTTCTACTTCTAAATTCTAATCGTAGGAGAGATTGCGCCAACAACTTATACTCGTAACTCCAAAAATTCAACTTACTCCTAAAAATTACTTGTCATGAAATTTGAATTTAGAGTGAAGAAGAGTTGCAAATAAAACAATTACAACTACTCCTATTGAAAATGTTGGATATTTTAGGAGGGGAAGGAATATATATAACTTATTAACTTTCATATTTATCCAACATAAAAAGGAGGAATTCGATAGTCGATACCGTCCCCAAAACCTAGGTTCGATCCTAGAACAACATTCTAAGTATTTACTCCACGATCTAAATTGCGAGATCCTTACATGAACACATATCATAAGCTTGTAACAAATTTTAGGCTACAAGTACCTCTGCCTCTTTGGTACCAGTGACAACACTAATAATGTTCACATTTACTTACATTCCTTTAGTAAATGACCTGAAAAAGGTGAGAGCTGTACCGAACTTGAATAATGCATACTTGTGAAATGAGCTCAAGAAAAACAACAATGAAAGAAGTTGACGTGTTAGTTAGCTAAACAAGCTGAATTGAGCATAAAACTTATTATTACATGTTAGTTAAGATTCTTAGTTGTTAGTAGGTGGAAGGAATCGTTTGAAATGGGAAAATCTCGGAGGATTGAGATGTAACAGCACAACTGAAGGGATGTGGGAAAGGAGGCAGGGGAGGGTGGGCAGGTCAATCACGAGGAAGCAGCAGTAGCATAAACGTCTTCTTCTCATGCTAAAGAGAAGTATGCGTAAAATAAACAAGCTTATATTTGAATCCAATCCAAGCTGTCAAAAGTAAAAAAAGAAAAGTATGCGTAAAGAAATATCAAAGTAAGCGAAAGATTGTGAACTGATTAAATGAACCCATAATTTGTTGACTCTTTTGAGCGTGGATGAAATCATGATGATGATCCCATAAGAGAATATGCTTACTTCTTTATGTTATGAAGGAGTGACTGTAAAGGGAGATCAAACCCAAAACCTTCAGACAATAGAAGCTTGAAACCTTAGAGCTCCTCATCTATTAAAACCTTGGGTTGTGGTGGCTCTTCAGGAGGTCCTCTGGCAATGGGGATTCCACCCCCAAAATCAGTTTTAGGTTTGGCGTAATCCACAAAAACGACTCTTCCATTCAGATTCTGATGATTGATCGCTAGTGGGTTAGTTCCCATTCGTGATCCATCAAAATAAGGGGAAAAGGGAAACTGAAAGTTGTTCTCACCTTTCCATCCATGTCAGTTAATGCTTTCTCGGCTTCATCCTCACAAGCGAAGGTCACAAAACCAAAACCCTTTGACTTGTTGGAGACTCTGTCTGTTATAATCTTAGCTGCAAAAGAACAAACAAAGAATCAACAGTCTTTGATAACTAACTTTGTCCATCAACAGAGGAAGTAGAAGAGGGGATCAGCTTTGATACTGTACCTTCAACAACTTGACCATATTGTGAAAATGTCTCTGTTAATCCGTCCTCTGTTGTGCAGAATGACAGTCCTGCAACAGGGTAAGTGGCTCTCAGTAAGCAAGAGTTGCAGGCTGGTCGGTCTTCAGAATAGCATCACACTTTTACCACCGAGCAGCGGCGGAGCTAGGGTTGAGCCCCTCAGCTTTGAAATATAGGTAACATTACATGTAAAATTTGTAACAAATTTAGAAAATAGAGTAGCCAGTAAAGTTTTAGCTCCTCCCCAATTATCACGGTTCAAATCAAACCCCTCGTTAAAACTTCTGGCTTGCGACTACCACCGAGACCAAGTATATGAATGCGTATTATATAATGTACTGTAAGCAGATACTTGAGTGCGTTCAAGGAGAGTTACTGACTGATTCTACATCAAGACGGGACTAAGCTAGCTGGGAAGCATGAAGATATTAGTGTAAACATTATCCTAAATCTCTGCTGCAAATGGGATGACCTGCTAACAATAGGAAAGGAAACAAAGAGCCAACAGAACTGAGAGAGTTCCAGTTTCACAGAGACATTTCGACAAACACGTTACCTGCAATTCACGGTACCTAATCCAACAGCAACCAACTGTGTCCTTGTCGATCTACAACAACAATGGGACCCGCCTATATGAATCTACTATGGTCCTTATGCGAGAAATTAACTTCCGATGACAGGAGAGAGCATTCAGGAAGAAAAAACCGAGCGGAAGCTCACGGTACGAAAAGCGCTGGAAGATAGAAAAGGGATATGGAGTAGTGTATAACAGCGTACCTCCAACGAAGAGTTTAGTGGCTATGGATCGGTAGGGAATTAAGATAGCCGACGGGAGAAGAAGGGATGACGACGAAGTGAACTTGGCGAAACTTTTGCTTGCGATTCTTCTAATTGCCGCCGCCATAATAAAGTCCGAGTTTTGTGCTCAGGACTGCGACTTGGTATTGATGGAAGGTACATATATACTTCAAATATTTGGCGCCGCTACTCATGGGCTGTGCGGTCTGTGACGCGGCGAGAATACGAAGGTTGCCGTGAGGCTCTTGTGGGCTCGGCCTACTTGTTGGAGCCCAGAGAAGGATAGAGGACAGTTACCACTAGGGATGTCAATCCAACCCGTAACCATGGGTCCCTACCCGATCGTAACCGGTCAACGAGGGTAATTACCCGCTTTGACGGGTTAAGGGGCGGGTATGGGTAATACCCGGTTTCAAAATAAAGGGTAGGGTACGGGTATGGTAATCGATAATACCCGCCCTGCTAACCAAAGGGTCATTTCCCTTGAGAAATTTAGTTTAGCTTGAGAAATTCAGTTTAGCTACCATTATTGATGATGAAGATGGAGACGATCATTATGTTTGTGTGGATTGTAGAAGCAAGAACAATTATTATGTGTTTGCTGTTTTTATTTGTGTGGATTGTTGAAGTTAGAACAGTTACAAGTATTGAGAATTTTTAATGGACAACAGTATGTATGTGCATATGTGTATAAGTTCATAGTTTAGGATTCGTACCCATGGTTACCCGAATACCCGTGGTTACCCGGTGGGTAGGGTATGGTTATATAATTTTCATACCCGGTGGTTATTTGGTCGGGTATTTTAGAAGGCTCTACCCGGCGGGTTAGGAGTTGGTATAGGGTAAACCCGCACCCGACCCTACCCATTGCCATCCCTAGTCACCACTGTGGCTGGGGTTGTTAATCAACCAAACCGCTCGGTGTCCGACCCAAAAAAAATTCGTTCGAGACTCGCGCCATACCATGTTAGAGACTCTTAATCAAGCCAGCTCGCGAACAAACTCGTTAACTAAACGAGTCGAACTCGAGCCATACCATGTTCAGCTCGAAAGCTCGCGAACAAGTTCATTTAACGGTTCGGCATTATAAATCATTGGTATTCATGGATTTCTTTTTTTTTTTTTACAAAAGATAATCATATATTGATACCAAACAATAGATAGTTACATCCTGGAATTTAGCCAGGCCTGAAAATCAAAATAACGACTCGTAGTCGGGTACAACGAAAGGGTCTTTCTAGCTACCATATGGGCTACCCTATTTCTACGCCGACCTACAAATCGAATAGTCAACCCAGAATGGAGGGCAAAATATTGCACCACCTCTTGAAGAACAGCTCCCATCCTGCTATCCTGAACCACCGCCCGTTGGATCTTCTCAATAATCACCTTAGCACCCCCCTCAAAGCAAACGTCAGAGAACCGATGAACAAGACAACATCGCACAGTCTCCCGAAGCGCAAAAACCTCTACAACCAAAGGATCATCAATTGAAGGAAACTGGATCCCTTGAGTCAAAAGGACCCTATCATCTGAATTTAACACAACCATGCCCCCTGCAGAGTGGGAACCCGCCCTAGTAGCCCCATTCCACCGAAAACAACCCCAGACAGCCCACCCGGCCCTAAAGGGTGCAGTAAGTGTTGTGGCACCGAGGCGGCAACCCGAGGAGCACGATCCACCGGCAGATGTGTCCATTCCTCATACTGCTAATGGAGATGGCACATCAACACCGAGAACCCAAACTCTTTCCCCTCAAAGACAACCCAATTACGGGATTTCCATATCCGCCTGAGGATGGCAATAACGGCCATGAACAGAGAAGGTTGATGAATAAGGGACATTAATTGCTTCAGAAAGAGTGGGAAGGTATGTCGTGACAAACCCTCGCCCAGGTATTCAAGCCCAGGGTAATCCCAAAGGGCTCGTGCCACTGGACAATAAAGGAACAGATGTTCCAATGTTTCGAGCTCCTCCCAACAAAATCGGGCACCAAGGGAGTATCGGAACCTTCTTTCTCAATTAGGACTTCCATAGTAGGCAGGATTTGATTAAAGATTTGCCAGGCAAAAATTTTCAACTTCGGAGGGATATCAGCCTCCCATAAACGGATCCAACTGGCCCTATCCATCCAACTAACCATGTCTCGCCACCGCCTAGAGCGTTAATCAAGAGACACCGCAAGATGGTAAGAAGATTTCACCGTGAAAACCCCATCTGGCATGGCATGCCAGATTAGTTTATCCTCCACATCCTGGAAAGGAAGAGGAATAGTCATAATGGCCTGGCAGGTGGCCGGATGAAACCACTGGCTAAGGCTATTGGCACACCACCGTCCACCCCCCTGACAAATGACCTCAGCCACGCGTGACTCCCTACCTTCTGGCAGAACCGGGGGATTAAAAGCAGGAGGATCAGGATGTAACCGAGGTATCCAATTGGAACGAAGGAGAGGAGCAACTTGATCATTACCAACTTGCCAGCGCAACCCAACTTCAAGGAGCTGGCGCCAATAGAGGATACTCTGCCAGCCCCACAAAGGAAGAGAGCGAGCCTTAACCTCAAGGAAAGTCCCATTCAGAAAATAATTTCTCTTATAAACCTGAATTAGGAGTGACTGGGGCTCCATCCTAGGATGGCCCTCAGTAACGCCTCACCAAAATTGGGCCACATGATTATCCAAGAGACGACACAGCAACAGAGGAAGCTTGAAGTAGGATAAAACATGCAATTGCAAGGCCAACGCAACTGACTTTATCAGTGGTTTCTTAGCCGCCCAGGAAAGCGTTCTCTATTTCCACCCCTGAAGTCGCTCCAATAATTTTTCCTCCAAGTACCTGAAAGTCGCCATCTTAGATCGGGCAATTAGCGGCAGACCCAGATACTTATCATGGACCCCAACCGCCCTGACTCCTAGAATCTGAGCCAAAAATTCTTGATCCGGAACCGCAATATTTTTGCTGAAGCACACGGTCGATTTAGCCAGATTTACCTGTTGTCCACTCAATTCCTCATACTCGTTTAAGACCACAATCAGGTTCTCACATTCCTGGAGAGAGCCACGCAGGAACAAATACGAATCATCCGCAAAAAAATAAATGAGAGATCTGAGGATCTCGAGGAGCGACTTTAACGCCTTCTAGCTTTTTTCCCGTAATGATCTTCCGAAGGAGCGTCGCAAACCCCTCCGTACAAATAACGAACAAAAGAAGGGACAGCGGGTCACCTTGCCTTAGACCCCTAGAGGGACCGATGAACCCCGACGGGGTTACATTCATTAGGCCGAGAACGACGACGATTTGAGGCACTCCTTAATCCAACCTCTCCAGGTGGAATTAAAACCCATCTTGTCCAAAACCGCCATCAGAAGTGGTCATTCTACTCTCTCATAGGCCTTTTCCATGTCAACCTTAAGAGCCATGTACCCTTTCTTACCTCGTGCTTTGATTTTCAAGTAGTGCATTAATTCATTACTCAGGAGGATGTTTTCCATAATTTGTCGTTCACGTATAAAAGCATTTTGCCCGTACGAGATAATTACTGGTAAAATGACAGCAATCCGTTCACCATTATCTTTGATATAATTTTGTACACAAACTGGCAGAGGCTGATGGGGCGCAACTGCTTCATCGTTTCCACATTATCCACTTTAGGGATCAAAGTTAGTCACGTATGATTGAAGCTTCTCAACATCTTACTAGTTGCAAAGAAAGAGCAGACCGCTTCAATCATCGAGCATCCAACAATATCCCAGAAAGCTTTGAAGAATTTTCCTATGAAACCGTTAGACTTAGACTGACTCACTCCTACTGTCACTCTAGAAAATGGCCAAGTATAACCACTTCCTAAAGCGTAGTATAGAGGGTTTGGGTTTTAATGTCAACCCGGGTCCTAGATTTGATGACTACTCGGTGAATTCTCGTTATCTAGCAGTGAGCTTTTAGTGCAGATTCAAACAAACAAAAATGCAAAGCAAGTTAAACGGTTGTTCTCAAGTCAAGAGAGGTCACCCGGATATGGTTCCCCCTAGACTGCAGTTAAGCCGGATTGCAATTTACCAAGTTCAGTTTTCATGAAAGTTATACTGCGGAAGGTTCTTAAACAGTCTGAAGTCTCGACTAAAGGTCTCCAAACCCTCTCAATCTGAGTCTCTAGCGGGCGACTAACCTCCACCAGAGTAAACAGATTGAGGCCCTAACGAACCAAACCTCCACTACCGAATTGAATTCGGTACAGAATAGCGAATTGGCTCCTCGACTAAAGTCACCAATTCACTACCTTCAATTAAGGATACTCTATCAACCTAGGCAGATATTCTCATTCTAGGTCAAAGCAGAAACAACAGGAATTTGATCAGGATTCAAGTAATTCAATCATTCAAACCTCAATCGAATATAATCAATTCATAAACTCTGTACTTGGGTTCATACAATCAGACCTAGCATACAAATCTAGGGTTCTCCATACCCAGATGAATGGGGAAACTACTCCATGGAGAAAGAAGCAAAAACAGATTCAGACACGGAAATCATACTGTGAAGATGGATTTCTGCTTCTGGACGTTAATCGGCACTTCTCCAAGCTCAAGCCGGGCTCCAATGGTGATGAAGATCAAGCTATGGTACTTGGGAACTCTGGTTCGTCGCTTTCTCTCTCTAGGAATCGCTTTTTCTCTCAAAAACTCGGAACCCTTGAATTTTGGCCTTCCTTTCCCTTAAATCTGCTGCCTGTCGCGATACCCGGTCGAAATACCCGGTCGGGTATTTTGAGTCTCGACCGGGTATTATTAAAACGCACGTTTTGCCTTCAGGGAAAATCCCCGGTCTGCTCCAATAATCCCCGACCGGGGATTTAAGCCTTCTGCCCGGGCCCCTTCTGTTTCTCACAGACGCCCAAAGCTTAAAATCCCCGACCATGGCCAGATAATACCCGGTCGGGTATTTCTGGTCATGGCCGGGTATTTTGGTTCTCCAGCACATTTCAAGCCTCACTTGCTCCTTTCGACCCGAATCTCGTTCCTTTGCCTCGATTCCAATGCCAAGTCCTGAAATATGACATAAACGTACAACCTCGCGTGAAATCGGCTTAAAACACGAGAATCAACATCTCAAACGGCTCCAGAATAGGGGTAAAAACATGTGTAATTATCGGTCTATCAAACTCCCCCACACTTAACCGTTTGCTTGTCCCCAAGCAAACCTAACTCAAACCAATGCAACTCTCCAGACCTCTATAGCAACAAACAACCCCGATCGTAGGTAGAGGACTTCCTAGATTATTTAGCAACTTACGAGGTCAACCAACGCACAAGTCATCTCATAGCTTCTTCGGCGAGAACGCTGGTCTCGAGTCGGCATCATGGTAAATAGTGAACAGAGGACAAATGAATCGTGGATGAAGAGACTCTCAAAAACAAAAGATCATGGACTCACATTTTTTCAAGGTGCTCGATTTTCTTCTTGAAGATGGTTGGAACCCCTTTTCTTCCTTCTTTTTGCTTGTTTTTCTGTTTTTCTGTTTTTTTTTCTTTTTTCAAGGGTTCCAACCTGTTTTTTCAGAAAACGGGGTCTCCCACCTAGCAAAGGTTTTGTGGGAGCCCGGCTCTTACCGGCCATGCCAGGAGCAGTTGTCTCGAGCCTCGTGCGGGGGAAAGACATGTAAGGGGGCTGGAGGTAGTAGGTGGAAATTGGGAACGGATTCCCGTCTCCCCTTACACACTTTCGCCCTATTCGCACGAGAGACGTTATTTTAAAGTACATTTTCGAGCACCTGTTATTTTCAAAACATGATACAAGAGTCCATGACAGGCAGAGAGTCCACAACACCACACAATTCAAGGGTCCTAAGATCACTAATTCACTCAATCAACCAACACAATATGAAGAAGAAATGAGACTTCTTAAATGCATCAACATCCTCCATAGTGCTACACTACCTCCCTAGGTTGCAAATCACTACAGAGACTGTCAATTCAAAGCATACTGAGCAGGTAATTGCAAGGAACACGTACTTGGAGCCCTCAAATTTTACAAATTTGGACAGTGGACTAGGCTCCAAGCACACAAACAGATCTAATGCAGTCAAAAGATAAACATCCCCCCCACACTTAAGATCGACATTGCCCTCAATGGATAAGAGGGAAGGAAAGGGGAACAATGTTACCGGTGTGCACAGACTGCAGGAGACTGGAAATGGACCAGTCGGCATGAAACGGACTGGAGAGAGGACCAGTCGGGAACACAGGCACAGCTAAAGGAAACCAAAGAGCTCAAACACATATGTTAGGTCCAATGGTCAGCCCAATAGTACAGCATCCAAAAAGAAAAAGTAAAAGAAACAAAACCGACACAAATCAGTTTGCATGCTGACAAAGACAAAAACACTCAAAACATGCCCTAAGGCCCTCCGAGACCGGAGAAGTCGATCTGGTTCATAAGGTCGTCGTCTCCATCCTCCGGTGGTGGGTGTGGTGGGGAATGATTCCACCGGGTGGTCCAGTGGTGCTCCTCTGGAGGGTGACAAGCCTGGAGCAGGTGCTCCGAGTACTCCATCAGTCGGCGTGAACGATCTCTCTCCCGCTCCATGAGAGCACTAGTGACTCCCATATGGGTCTCCAAGCGGCCAAGGTGCTCGTCAACTCCCGCCAGCCTGGACTGGTACTCGGCCTGGTGGGCCGAATACTGCTGGTAGAACTGGACCTGATGGTCCATGAGCTGCTGGTTCTGAAGACCGAGCTGCTGGAATTGGAGCCCCATCTGCTGGAACTGCTCCGTGAAGAAGTCCATCGACGGGCCAGAAGCCATCGACGGACCAGAAGGACCAGAGGAAGACTCGCCTCTCACCAGTCTCCGTCGAGGCTGAAGGTCCCCTGGTGGAGAGAGCTGGGGCTCCGGCTCATCGGCATCCATGGCCCCGTCATCATCATTATCAGCATCCTCATCCACCTCCTCGCCTGAGTAGTCAGCGTCCTCCTCGTCCTCATCGAGATCCACAACCTCCTCAGGGGGCATAGAAAGCCCATCCACCCAGGTGCGGATGTCATCAGTGGCCAGGAGGCGTGCACTATGGAGCACGTCCCGGCTGAGGGGGGTGGAGCCGCCCCGTGCAGAAGCATCCTGAAGCCCCTGGAAGCTGATGTCGAAGTGGCGCGTCAACCGAGTGATCAGGGGACCACAGTAAAGATGGGTGGGTTTCCCGTGGCACCGGGAAAAGGTGGTGGCCAAGAAAGAACCCAACTGGAGCATGTGCTCCGGGTACCCCATCAAGTACATGGCGTACAACACCCGCTTCGGAATCTTATGCGAGCCAGTAACGTTGGGGACGATGGAGCGGGTGATCAGCAGGTTCAGGATGTGCCACTTCGGCTTGAGGGTGTTGACGTAGGTCTGGCCAGCATCGAAGTAGTCATATCTATGAGCGCGCCTGGCTATCCGGCGGTAGAACCCATCCTGGTTCCAGTCGGTCGGGTTGGCGATCTCGATCTCATGGCGATCGAACGGGTGGTACTCGATCCCCAAGGCGTAGGCCAACCCGTCAATGGTCAGCTCCTTGGGATAGCCACCCATCCTGAATGTCACATCATAGGCGTCCCGAGCCTTCTTGCTGTCGTACTTAAACGTGGTGTAGAACTCCCACACCAGCTCCGTGTAGGTGGGCTCGTCTATGATGAGCAACGTCCGCCAATCGCGGTGACTGATGGCGGCGCTGAGCTCCTGCATGCAGTGGAGCTTCTCGAACACTGCCCACTCAAGGTGGTGGTGGCGCTCCAATTTCCCCCGGATCACCTTGCGGAACTGATCCGCGTACTCCGGGTGCAGGCGCAGGCCCTGCACAAATGGATGGTCTTGAGACATGTCCCTGCAAAATCAATACACCAAAGGTGGAGCCAAGAAAACCTTGTCAGGACCAACAGCATGGGTTCATCACTTCCCCCACACTTAAGGCCACCTAGGCTAACAGTGTTACGCACAGCCGGTTGAATCGCAAGCAACTCAACCGGAATCAAGGCAAGAATCACAGAACCAATCACATTCATTACATGGGCAGCACATACACCATAGATAGAACCAGGCAACTCAAGGCATCCCTCACCCTACTCTAGATCAGGCATGCAAACACAGTTCTCGGTCCTACAATCTACAGTTCGATTTTCCAGGAAAAAAGTAATTAACAAGAAACACACCTGGAAACGCAAGTAGAACTGTAGTTAGGACACGAGGAAGGGGTGAGGGACGCGAGAGGGAGCCAAAAATCGCCCGAGAAGCTCGCCGGAAAATGGCCGGAACCTCGCCGGAGAGTTGCCGGAAATGACCGGCGTCGGCGGCGGGAGAGGCGGCCGGCGGCGACGGAGCGGTGGCCGTCGGCGACGGGGGCGGCGGGCGGCGTCGCTCAAGAAGAGAGAGGGGAGAGGATTTGAGAGGAAGAGAGAGGGGAAATTTTGAGAAAATGAGGGTAGAGAGAGAAACTGACCGGGGGTTTTCTATAAATAGCAAAAATACCCAGTCGGGTCTCAAAAATACCCGGTCGGGTATTTTGAGTCCACGACCGGAGATCTTTCAAACGCAGCGTTTTATCGGGGTGAAGATTCCCCGGCCTCGCGCCAAAAATACCCGGTCGGGTAATTTTGGCGAGAGGTCGGGGGTCCCGAAACGCCGCGTATCAAGGTCCGGAAATCCCCGGTCTCGAGCCAAAAATACACGGTCGGGTATTTTTGGCCCGAGGTCGGGGATTTGACCTTTGGGCGCCCCGGAAGGCAGAAGGGGGCCCGGGCACGAGCCAAAAATACCCGGTCGGGTATTTTGGCTCATGACCGGGTATTTTACCCTTCCGCCCAAAATCCTCATTCTCCAAAATTTCAACCTCTCCTGCACAAAAACACCGAATCAAGGCATCACAGACGACCGAACTTTACTACAGACATGCAACTGACTCGACACGACACAAAAAACTCAGAAAAAGGGGGGGGGGGGGGGGAAATGCAAACCGTGGTGGGGTTGCCTCCCCACAAGCGCTTCTTTACCGTCTTTTAGCTGGACGCCCACGGCGGAACTAAGGGTCCGCGAGAATAGGTGCATCCAAGAGCGGATCCACGTCACTCTTGAGGTACAGCTTCAGGTGGTGACCGTGCACCCGACGGGTGCAACCGCCAGCATTGGTTAGCTCGACCTGGCCATCAGGCAGAATGCAGGCGAGTGAGTACGCGGATGGCCAGGGTGATCGTGATGCAGGAGGTGGGACCAGCTCATAGTGGTCTCCACCTTTCTTTCGAGTGGGCTTAGGCACCAGCTGCTTCGGCCGCCACTCCTCTTTGAGCTTTTTATTCGGCGGTGAAGCTGGAGGGAGCGACGGCGAAGGAGTGATAGGGGGATCCTGCAAAATGAGAGGTGCAGAAGGACACACGACAGGCTCGAGTACCTGGTCAGAAATAGCATGCACAGGTGTGACAGCAATCATAGCACAGTGATCGAATTCAGTCACAGAAAAAGTAGCATGTTCATTCCCAGCACGCAGGATCAATTTACCATCATGCACATCAATAAGTGCCTTGGCGGTGGCAAGAAATGGTCTCCCTAAAATCAAAGGCACATCCACATCCTCATTTATATCCAGAATAACAAAGTCAACAGGATATGTGAATGCACCCACATTAACAAGCAGGTCCTCTATGATACCCCTAGGATGCACAACGGAACGATCAGATAGCTGAATGCTCATCCTAGTAGGGCTAAGTTCACCTAGGTCTAGCTTTTTGAACAATTTATATGGCATGACGTTTATGCTAGCGCCTAGGTCCGCCAAGGACTTGCATACATGCATGCTGCCAATAGTAAGAGGGATAGTAAAACTCACTAGGTCCTTGCGCTTTTCGGGCAGCTTGTTCTGCAGGATAGCAGAACACTCCTCGCTCAGCAGCACTGTCGAGAGATCCCCAAGTTTCTTCTTGTTGGTGAGGAGATCTTTCATGAACTTCGCGTACTTGGGCATCTTCGACAGTGCCTCCACGAACGGTATGCTGATGTTGAGCTGCTTCAACATTGCCATAAACTTGGCAAACTCAGTCTCCAGCTTGTCTTTGTGGAGGCGAGTGGGGAAGGGAAGATGGGGTACGTGCTTCTTAACCACTGGTTGGGGCTTGGGAGCAGGGGCTTCCTTCTCCACCCGCACTTCTGTATCATCGGCTGGAAGTGCTGAAGCAGGTAGTGGTTCCTCCTGCCTGGTCGGGGCAGGATCAGCCGATGTGGGCCTGCCACTCCTGGTGAAGATGGCATCCAGCTGCTCGTGCGGCTCCCGTGGATTGGGGATGGTGGTGGCAGGTAGAGTCCCCGGGGCCCGGGCAGTAAGTTGGCGCGCTAGGGCACCGACTTGGTTCTGTAAATCTTGTAGAATAGCACCCTGGTTCCTCTGTCCTGCCTCCAGAGAGGCTATGCTCTAGTCCACCCTCGTGAAATTCGTCTGGCTGGTGTTCATGAATGCCGCCAAAATATTCTTCAGATCAGTCATCTGGTTATCGGGAGCTGGGGCTGCTGCTGGCTCGGCATACTGTCGCTGGGGATGCTGGAATGGCTGCCCTTGCCTAGGCAGGTAGGGCTGCTGCTATGGTGGTGGCCCCTGCCTAGCCTGGAAGGGCTGCCTATGCTGAAAACCACCCGTTGGTGCTGGGAAACCAGATGGTTTAGTGGTGTTGCTGCTCCAAGCGAAGTTGGGATGCTGGCGCCATCCCTCATTGTAGGTATTGTTATATGGGTCCAGGCGCCGAGCATTTGCGATGAAGTCCACCTGTTCTTGGGGAGTAGAGAGGACTCCCTTATAGCTTGACAGTCCTCCACCCGGTGATTCGGGCTCTCACACCACTGACACTGAGCTACTGGAGGCGGAGCTGTACCTCGGCCCGGAAGGAGACTGTTGGGCTGCTTCAATGTCTGCACCAACTCAGCCACCTGCTGCTCTAACCCGGACCTGGCCTCCATAGCGTGCACACCCCGGTCCCGAGAATTTCTGCCTCTGTTGTTCTGCCCCCATGAATGATCTCGGGCAGCCAGGGTACTAATCATCTGGTTCAGCTCGGGTGGAGTCTTAGTGAGAATATCCTCTCCTGGGCATAAAGACTCTATCACCCTCTGGCTATCTGGGGTGAGGGCACTGTAGAAGTTCCCCACTGTGAATGCATCACTGAAGCCATGATGGGGACACTGTCAGAAATATCCCATGTACCGCTCCCATGCATCACGAAGTGACTCATCTGGCTCTTGGCGGAAGTGAGTGATCTCCCGCTGAATCTCTGTGGTCTTCGATGCCGGATAGTACCTGTGCACGAACTTGTCTGCCAGATCGTCCCAAGAAGTGATGGACAGTGGGGGCTGGGTCTCTAACCACCTCTTAGCATTCCCCGCCAGAGAATGGGGGAAGAGGTGAAGGCGGATTGCGTCATCCGGGACACCGTTCAGCTTGAACCCGTTCGTCAGCTGCAGAAACCGGGAAAGATGCACCCGGGCCTCCTCATCCTTCAAGCCATGGAACTGGATAGAGGATGTAATGAGTTGAATCCAGCATGGCTTGATCTCGAAGTTGTTTGCTGGAATGGGCGGATAGAGGATGACCGGGCGGATGTCAGCAATCCGTGGAGTGTAGTAGTACTCCAAGGTGGGACCCGGTGGTGGTGGATGATGATGAACCCCAGCTCCCTGGGGATTGGGGTCGTTCCCCAGGAACTGGTTCGCCGGAGGTGGGTTGTGATCGCCTTCCATCTCGTACTCGTCCTCGGACTCGCTGCTCAATTGGCCGTCTATGCGCTCCACCGTAGCCAGTCTAGCTCGCTGTTGTCTCCGAAGTTGGTTGCAGGTGCGTTCAATCTCTGGATCCAATGGCAGTAAACCTCCCGATTGGCTATGGGTCATGCACTATCTGCACACAATCAAGCAATGCAAACCCGTGAAGGCACAAGTGGGAAAGAACAAACACTCAATGCGAAAATGAAAAGGCTAAAGTAACAGAAATCACTTTTCTTCAACAACCTAGTCGTCCCCGGCAACGGCGCCAAAAACTTGACTCACTCCTACTGTCACTCTAGAAAATGGCCAAGTATAACCACTTCCTAAAGCGTAGTATAGCGGGTTTGGGTTTTAATGTCAACCCGGGTCCTAGATTTGATGACTACTCGGTGAATTCTCGTTATCTAGCAGTGAACTTTTAGTGCAGATTCAAACAAACAAAAACGCAAAGCAAGTTAAACGGTTGTTTTCAAGTCAAGAGAGGTCACCCGGATATGGTTCCCCCTAGACTGCAGTTAAGTCGGATTGCAATTTACCAAGTTCAGTTTTCATGAAAGTTATACTGCGGAAGGTTCTTAAACAGTCTGAAGTCTCGACTAAAGGTCTCCAAACCCTCTCAATCTGAGTCTCTAGCGGGCGACTAACCTCCACCGGAGTAAACAGATTGAGGCCCTAACGAACCAAACCTCCACTACCGAATTGAATTCGGTACAGAATAGCGAATTGGCTCCTCGACTAAAGTCACCAATTCACTACCTTCAATTAAGGATACTCTATCAACCTAGGCAGATATTCTCATTCTAGGTCAAAGCAGAAACAACAGGAATTTGATCAGGATTCAAGTCATTCAATCATTCAAACCTCAATCGAATATAATCAATTCATAAACTCTGTACTTGGGTTCATACAATCAGACCTAGCATACAAATATAGGGTTCTCCATACCCATATGAATGGGGAAACTACTCCATGGAGAAAGAAGCAAAAACAGATTCAGACACGGAAATCATACTGTTAAGATGGATTTCTGCTTCTGGACGTTAATCGGCACTTCTCCAAGCTCAAGCCGGGCTCCAATGGTGATGAAGATCAAGCTATGGCACTTGGAAACTCTGGTTCGTCGCTTTCTCTCTCTAGGAATCGCTTTTTCTCTCAAAAACTCGGAACCCTTGAATTTTGGCCTTCCTTTCCCTTAAATCTGCTGCCTATCGTGATACCCAGTCGAAATACCCGGTCTGGTATTTCGGGTCTCGACCGGGTATTATTAAAACGCACGTTTTGCCTTCAGGGAAAATCCCCGGTCTGCTCCAATAATCCCCGACCGGGGATTTAAGCCTTCTGCCCGGGCCCCCTTCTGTTTCTCACGGACGCCCAAAGCTTAAAATCCCCGACCATGGCCAGATAATACCCGGTCGGATATTTCTGGTCATGGCCGGGTATTTTGGTTCTCCAGCACATTTCAAGCCTCACTTGCTCCTTTCGACCCGAATCTCGTTCCTTTGCCTCGATTCCAACTCCAAGTCCTGAAATATGACATAAACGTACAACCTCGCGTGAAATCGGCTTAAAACACGAGAATCAACATCTCAAACGGCTCCAGAATAGGGGTGAAAATATGTGTAATTATCGGTCTATCATAGACCCTAGTGCTTGTTTCGATCCCATCGAAAAGACCGTACGCCGTACTTCCTCAGGAGAAACTTCAGCCGTTAGGCGGGCATTCATTTCAGGTGTCACGGAGCGGTCAATGGGTAGCTCAGCCACCCGCTCACTCATGTTTGGCACCTGATTCTCAGAGGTGAATAAATGCTGGTAAAAAGTGCTGGCAATGTCAGCTTTACCACTTTCCTCTGTGACCCATTCACCTTTATCATTACGGAGGCCAGGAACAAAATTCTTTTTCCGTCGGGCCCTCGTGACCGTATGGAAGTAAGAGGTATTCTTTTCCCCTCTCTTTAACCAACGGATTCGGGACTTTTGCTGCCAATAAAGTTCCTCCGCCTCCCACTGTCTACTCAGCTCCATTTCAAGGATACGAACCTCGTCCCAATTAATTGGATTAATAGACTTAACACGCTCAATTTCAACTTGCAGAGTACGAATATTGCGCAGGGAATTCGTCGTTCCCGCCCTACTCCAATCATACAAAAGATGGCGAAGCCTCTTAAGCCTTTCCCATAGTTGGAACATAGGAGTTCCGTGAACTGACTCATGCCAGACATAAGTCACCATGGCTTTTACCTCAGGGTTGTCTGCCCATCTAGCATCAAACTGGAACAGAGGGCGACTACTCCACACATAAGGTTTATCGGATAGAAGCAGAGCGCGATGATCAGAACCCTGGTCAGTGAAATGCTTAACGAGGGTATCCGAAAAACGCTCATTCCAAACTAGCACAAAGCCCTATCCAATCGCTCTCGTATACAGGCAGCTCCCATTCACTTATTCGTCCATGTGAAGAGGTCACCTTGGTACCCTGTATCATGGAGACCAAGGTCCTGGACAAAATTACGCAGATCAACTAACCCGCATTCCACGGGTTACCGCCATCTTTCTCATTTTCATGTAGCGTGACATTGAAGTCCCCTATTACCACGTAGGGAAATTGGACCTCGTCACAAATCCCCCGGAATTGAGCTAGCTGGTATGATCGAAGAGCAGCGTGGCAGTTGATTGTAAACACAGAACACAATATACGGAGAATCGACTTCATTAATTTGAACACCAATACATAAATTTGAATTATAAAACACCGAAGCATCAACTTCGGGGGACCAAGCTACCACTAACCCAACCGATGCATTAACCGCATCAACAAAGAAACAATGATCAACAGAAAACCCTAACCCCCTAATACGCCGAGAGACAACATGCCGACTCGATCGCATCTCCAAAAAGAACACGAGATCCGGTTTATTAGAATGAACTACCCCTACAACAGTTTGGAATGTGAGTGATGCCCCAATTCCCCTCACATTCTAGGGCAATAGCCTCATTTATCTGGTTGGGGCCACTCGCGGCTAGCTTCCTCCACCGAATCATACTTCTCCACTTCCTCCACAAATTGCTTTTTAGGCGTAGGCGATTCTGCCAGACACCCCACTACCTCTTCCAAAGGCATTTTACGATTACCAATGGTCGGGTCCAAGAGATTCAAGCCATACTCATCCAAGGAGGAGCTCAATATCCCTTCCTCCACCTACGGATGACTCCCCATCATGACAAAAGTTGGAGTCTTTTTCTCATCAGTAATATTAAGACCGCACTTAAAGGCAGCGACCACTTGCTGGACTTGTCCTTTTGTGAAACGCTTGGTTTGAATCCCAACATCCTCTAGTTCACGCTTCTTTAATTCAAAGATACCACCATCATCCTCCGAGTGGGAAGTTAGCGACACAGAGTCACCCTGAGTGCCCTCCATGATCGACCCTCCAGCTTGAGGCAGAGGAGAGTCGAGTGTGGAGGAGGGTTTAAACTTCCCCATTATCCCCGTTGCTCGAATTGCACAGGAGGAGGGGCTACCCGCCATTTTGACATATGCTCCCTCTACACCAGTATCCGCACCTTTGCCCTTGGATAGTCGTTTCCGAGCCCTAGCAGGCGCCCCCTTCTGATGTCGTGCCCCACTGGAAGGCTTCCTAGCTTTTGGTGTGACAATTTTCACACCATGACCCACCTCCCCCAAACTACGTAGCTGCATGGGAGAAGAAGCATGCATCCTCCCCGCCATCGTTTCCTCCACGTCACCCTTACGAACCAAATTCTAAAACTCGAAATCATCCTCTAAATCATCCTCAATGATTAGCCTTCGCCGCCGGGAATCATCCACCACACTACTTGCCGGCCTGAGATCGCCCTTCCCCATCATGTTTGGCAATCGTACCTGTTTCCCCTCTCGTGTATCAGTCACACGAACCCGGGCTTTCCCCTGCAGCGGCTGGCGGTCCGCCTGAGGATGAGGCTTGCGACCTAACCCCTTTCCAGTTAGAACCCGCGGAGACTTTGCAAAATTGAAGCCCCACGGAGTACTTCTCCCGAGAGGCTGGTGCGTGGCTCCTGACAGCTGAGGGTTCCTCGCGCTACCCTGTTCCCAATTATCCCTACGGGGAATTCTGGGACGAGATTGGACTAGCTTTTCACCAGCATGTGCCCACTCCTCCTTCCGCTGAATCATGGGTCGAGTATCATACCTTGGATCCACAGTCACAGGCCGCGCACCTCGCCCAAGAGCACCTTCATCAACCATGTTCTTATTTTCTCGGATCGCCTTGTTAACCCATACCAATTTCCGAGCACCATGAAACACTTGGTCAGGCTCATCGTCTTCATAAACCCTCCGACCCGGTTTCTTCGTGGTCATATGGGGACCAAAATTTTCTTTCCTAGTCGGGGGGTCGTACAGACACTCACGTTGCAAATCACCCAGTCTCCCGCAGTGGAAGCAGAGGCTAGGTAAGAACTCGTATTTGAGGGAGACCCAAAACCCTCCAATCTCTTCGCTAGCCGCATACAACTGAGACCTCAATGACTTAGCGAAATCAAACCATCACTCTTACTTTCACGAAATACTCTGAAGTCTCTTTACTGGTGAATATGCCAATTTCCAGGACCTGACCAATGGTTGGGGCAACCAATTTTTGGCCGAATTGCTTAGTGCAACAATCATCTTTCACCCCCCAGAGTTGAATGCGGAATGGTGCGATTGCCAGTTCATCAAAGGTCGTTTTTGTGACAGCAGGTGTCCAGGATCGCAGGTTAATGAGCGTATCCCTGACGACCCAGGGGGTTCGTTTCAACACCCAGACCTTGGATTCTGCACTCGGCAATACGAACTCCAACAGGCCATGCTTAGCCTGCGAGACTCGAATTTGGCCCCTCCCTTGCCAATGAGCGTTCACAGCGTCACGGAGTTTCATGATCGGAAAGGCAACATCATTGAATACTCTGCCCAGCAGTGTTCGAGAGGATCGAGCACCGATTGAACGTCTTCCAATGAAAACTGAACAACTTGATCTTCCGTGACATGGGCCATCTCGGTAACCTAAAAAATCATCGGTGCATGGGTATAATCCTCATTAGATCGTGGAAGGAGTTCTCCATCTCCCAAGTCTAACGATACCAGGCCAACCATTTGAATAAACATGGAGGGACAAGGTAGGAGAGGGAAAGAGATTAACCAGAAATGCCACAAGGGAGGGAGGGCACGAGGTGTCCCGTTACCTGGGGTCTTCCTAGCGTCAGCTTGAGGACAAAGGGGCAGGGCCGGGACGCTTCTGTTCACCATAGGCAGCTCTCTTCTTCGGTGAGGTAGAAAAGACTGGGTGGTTTTCTTTTATAGGGAAACACTACCCCCCTACGTCCCCAAAGCAACGTACCAGAAGCACCTAGCCCTGTTAGAGTTGGACAAGGACTAGGAGTTACAATTTGAATATTATTTTTACGGTTACCAGAATGAACCAAAAAAATCCGCCCCCCTTGATTCATGGGATCCCATCTCGGAAAGGGAGACTCACCAACAAGCACTAGGTTTTTTTGCCGGTTTACCCCTGAACCGCCATTGGCAGGGTAGCATTTCGATCCCGGCTCAGATGGAATCGATCGATCCACCACATCTGGGATTAGCGTCGGCAACCAATATGGCGGCCAGACTTCCTTCAATCTTCCATGCTCACGAGCCATCGTCTTAACGACGGTCATGCAAACGGATGGAGGTGCTTCGTCCTCCATGTCAGACGATGAGGGCAGGCAAAATCGCCAACCCTTCATATTTTGAATCTTTTGGTTTTTTAGGGATCGTGAAGCTCTCACTATGCTTGATATTACTGATCTTTTGGTCAGTATTAGATAGCGTACTTTCACGAAGGACACGTTTAACTCCGCGGTCCATTCTCCTGAAATCTCGAGGGAGACGCTGGCGCATAGCTAGCAGGGGCACCGATCGATTATGATCGCTAGTGACCCAAGTCTCCCAACTCACTCCATCCGCTCGCTGATTCATTAAGCTAGCGCGGAGCAAGGCCGCCATTGCTTCGAGGAGGAGGTGGCCGATCCTGTTTACCAGGTCGAAGAGAGAGGACAGAGCAACTCTGATACTTTTTTTAACCCGTATGACATGGGAATCCTGGAATTCATGGATTTTATGTATTGAAATTGGGATAAATATTGTGTTTTGTTTTGCTAGACTTTGCTGCAGGTTTGAATGTAATTTTGTCCTCAGTTCTAGCTCAATCTTGACCTACAATGAACATTTTATGTTTTGAACTCGATTTTGGACTCATTAACCTTATTTGGCGAGCCGAGCTTAAGTCAAACTCGAGCTTTCATTTTCATTAACGAGCTCGAGCTCGAGTTTGCATATTAAAACTCGTGACGAACTCTAGTCGAGCTCGAGGCTGGAAATATATTAACAAGCCGAGCCCAAACTATGGCAAAGTTCGGCTCGGCTCATTAACAGTAGGGATGGCAATTTACCCACCCATGGGTAATTTTGCCCAAACCCAAGTAGACCCATTTATTATGGGTAGGGTTTGGGTGATGTGTGTATGGGTTTGGGGTTTCTATATGGGTTTGGGTTAGATATGGATATTATCTAAATGGGTATGGGTTGGATATGGATCTCCATTTACTTGAGGGTGTTTTAACTACACATTCACAAATTGGACTTATTTGTAAAACTTGAAAAATTTAGGTACCAAAATGTAAGACCAAAAAAAATTTAGGTACCAAAATGTAATTTTCCATCGATATTTTGAGGACTTACATGCAAAAAAAATTAGATTTAGGTACTAAATATGCATATCTATTAAGTTTAGGTACCAAACTGTAATTTGTATTTGGACATGGGTACAAACCCAAATCCATTTGTTATAAACCCAACCCAACCCAAAGTAAATGGGTATGGGTACAAACCTATCAAACTTTACCTATATCCATATATTTGGATTTCATACCCGACCCAATTGGATTGGATAGTAAAATACCCATGGGTATGGGCAAAATTGCCATCCCTAATTAACAGCCCTAACTATGGCACTGCCTCTAAAGTGTCTATTCCTTTGCCCCCCATGCAAAAGAACCAGACATTGATATAGACTTTAGAGAGGTTAAGAATCCCTAATTAACAGCCCTAACTATGGCACTGCCTCTAAAGTGTCTATTCCTTTGCCCCCCATGCAAAAGAACCAGACATTGGTGTAGACTTTAGAGAGGTTAAGAATCTCAAGAATTATGTTTTTTTGTTATTTTTACGTACATAGTAACCTACAACTAGTCGAGAGAGGAGGCAAATAAGAAGTTAGGAGAACTTAAACTCGAAACCTGTAAATGGATCGACATCAGTCTATGAGCCTGCAATTTCACAAAGACAGACAAAAAATGACGAGAAGTTGAAGTAAACATCCAAGAGCAAGAACGAAAAGTTGGTCTCACATGATGAAATTCCACACAGACTTTTACAACATGTTTTTTTTCCTAATCCAGACTTTTTTCACCACTTATGTTCGGAGTCTAGCTGGTATCTGTCCTGCACAAAGTTAAACTGCTATCGATCACCCTCTCCTCTAACAACTAAGGCCTGTACAGACGACCAAATGTTACAACCCATGTCCTTTACTGCGAATGGAAGATCCGCCAAACGGGAAAGCTTCTTGCTCTGCCGGCCACCACTCCATGCTCGTCTTCCATTGCTACTTCATGTTCATGTATGATGGACCTTGGTCAATGCTTGATAAAACATGTCTATGAATTGATCGTCCTGCCACATTCACAAGTCAAACAGTATCGAATCAACAACTTTCCAGTCGTCATGACTCATGACACCCGTTGGGGGCCAGTTGATCAAAATACCAACTCTCCAATATTGATGTCACAACTCACAACCATATGCAGAAGACAAATGTTCAAGTGAATGCAGTAAATGGAAATTATAGGTAAGCAGTACCTGCACAAGCTTCAGCAGGGCATCACGGACTTTGTCTCGGTTGATTAGAGGTGTAGCTGCAGCAGTAGGAGTAAGAGATGGAGGTGGGTTAGGAGGGGGGAAAGGTTGAAGCATTGGGGTACCATATGGCCGTTGTTGCATGTTTATGGGTGGATTTGCAGCAACAGCAGGAGGGAGAGATGATGAAGAGACTGATGGTGGTACCATCAGTGAGGATGAAGTAGAAGGTAGCACAGAAAATAAAGAGGGCTTCACAAGACTAGCGACTCGGTCACTGGAGCTGATTGAATCAGGGATGCCATGCACAGGCTTTGAACTTGAGATGGAGGAAAGAGATAGGGGCAGCATTTGGGGGGCCAGTGAAGCGGATGTGACAGCAACATTCGCATTGGCAATCAATGGGGCTGTAGAAGAATGGTAGTTTTGTCTTGAGTTTGCCATAATGGGAGCAGAGTTTCCAATATTTGCTGCTGCCTGTAATCATATATCAAACAAAATTTGGGTGAAGATAAAGATAAGACAAAGGCGGATTTGACAAGCAAACATGCTGCCTAATTGAAGTACTTTCACGCCCTAAGATAACAAACACTTTGGGTACCAGACAAATCTTTGTGCTATTTAATAACAGACATTTGAAGTTGCATGGAATGTTCAAGCAAATGATGTTTTTTCTTTTTTCACAAGTGAACTCTGTGGTGGGATGAGTAACATTATGCAGTAGATAGCAAGAAAAACCTTGCAGATATCTCCATCGTTACCAATTAAATAGTTGTAGGTCATTCACACCCCTGCTATTTCAATGTTCGCAATTTCTTTTCTGCACTCATGGAAAAATTGGAGTGCTATATTTTAATGTCGCAAACAAAGTGACTTCATTGGACACCCAAGAGTACATGGTAGGTTAAAATATTTTCATAAGCTTACATGCACCAAAGAAGAAATGCAGAATCCAGAATGTAAAATTGTCGTGTGTATGGGTAGATAACCAAAGGTGAAAATTCACATCTATGGTTATGGAGGATAAAGAAACTTACGCTAAAGAAGTTCTCAAATGAAACGTCTTCCGGAACCTCAGTTGCAACAATGGCAGTTGAGGACGGCTCCAGAGGTCCCTCAATCACTGATATGTTTGGAACTGCTTCAAGCTCCTCAAACTCACTAAAACAAGATGGAACATACACAAAATAGAATTCCATATAAGCTGCATGGTTTGCTTCAGCCACAAATTACTGCCAATTTCAACGATTGCATTAGTTCCAGAAGTCTAATTTTCAGAATTTCCAATTCCAATAACATACAATTACATCCTAGATCACGTTATTACAGTAGCAAGAAATGAAAGAGTTAAAAAAATGTTTTTCCTCACATCATTCACATCTCAAGGACAAGTCAACCAAAAAAATTGCTGTCAAAATTGTTTTTGCAATCCCAAGAAAGCTTTACTTTCATAGTCAAGATATGAAGAAATAGAACATGCAGGTTTTCATATGTATGCTTCAAATGCCAAAGATCCATTCAGGATAATTTTTAAATATGGATGGATTAAGATATAAGATTGCAATCTGCTGCTCCAGTATATGACCATCAACACATATTTGGTTGAATAAGAGAGTGGTTGAATAAGAGAGCACCAATAATCACGTATACCATTACCTTTTGCTTGACACCTTAGGTTTTGCAGGAACCTTTGAGTATGCATTGAGTATCCTGAGACAGATATCACAAGAATAATTAAACAGTAAGAAGTAAATTAAAAAATTCTAATGGCAAATGATGCTTCAAGCAGCCATCCCTGACAACTGCAACCATGCTTTCAACCATTATTCCTAGATTCTCCACACCATTATCAAATTGCAGTAAGAAAATTCAAAGGCTGGAGCGGCTTGCTCGTTTATGTAAACATCAAATGGACATAGTTTCAGGCCGATCCCACCTAAACCTCCATAGGCAGTATAATAATAAGATAATACACACAAAATTAATACTTAGACAATCTATTAAGGCTTCTCATTTTATACAAAAACTCCATGGTACCATTTAGAGTTGTGAATAAGAGCGTTCAATCTTTTAAGCACAAACAAAGTAGCTAAGAGATGGTTCCAAAGTTCTTTACTGAGCAGTCCAAGAACAGTTTTCTCAGTAAGCCAGCTAAAGAATTCCTCTCTAAGAAGCAACAAACACCACAATTGCATAAAATGCCTCCATTAATAAACATATAATGACTTTCACTTAGCAACCATAATTCCACTTTCAAGCTTTCGCTGCGTCTAATACATGAAAAGAAATAATAGACACGACTAACGTCTGATTTCCATAGTCAATAACTCCGTAACCATCCACTTGTGCATGCACGGGCACCAAGGGTATACAGAGAAATGCTAAACTAACGAGTTATGAACTTCCAGTTCCAAATACTTTTGTCCAACAGATTGAGCATCTTAGGACGCCCATGCTAGGCACCCGACACAAAAATCTACCATAAAGGAATGTGCCATTTACCTAGTAAACAGATTAGCAACATCTTCACATTCACGCGGGTTGTAGAACCAGATCCCATTAACCTCTTGAGATGCATTACGATACAGCAGATACGGAACCTGAATTTCATACTCAAAATCTCCCAGCAGATTCTCCACCAGGTTATCTGCCATTTAAGAAACATGAATATTACTTCCCCAGGCATGGCAATCTAAGTGAAGCTGAACACTGCAGAGACTCAACCTCACCGCCTTGTTCAAACGAGAAAAAGGAAACACCATTAAAACTATTGCAAACCTGTGTTTCGCCGATTCATCACGATGAACTGGAACCGAGGCTGAGTATTCCTTCAACAATAAGAAAACAGTAACAATCCAATTATAAGCACTCCATTAGGAAGTCAAATCAGCGACACTTGCCAACATCTCCTAACGCAAACAGACCAGTAGGAAGTTGAAATACCTCTTAACAACAAACAGAGATCCTTCGACATCCTTGCGGCCCTGCAATCGCAACATCGCATACAAATTCGATCCCGTCAGATGTCGCAAGTCTCTCAATCCCCTTCCGCATTAGGCTTTCCGAACTCGTAGTATAAGCCAGAAAAGGGGAGAAATGGAGAAGAAAAAGGATGAGGGAGATTTGGTGAAAACGTACCCACTGACTGCTATCGATGTTGAACTCGTAGAAAGTGACGTGAGCGGCGGTGATCAGAATCTCTTCGATGAAAGGATCCATTCGCTGAAGCACGGTGAGATTGAGCACCTTAGTGCTCTGCTGATCCAGATTTGGCATCAACTTCCCCGGCTGAGACATTTTCCCTCCAAAGAAACCCTAATCGATTTCGAGAGTTGCCGACTGCAAGCCCAGCTCTGATTCTATGGAGTGAAGTGCGATCCTTTTTCCAGTTTACTGCCCAGATAGGACCGTTCGCATAAATATAGGCCGAAGGGCGCCGGTTCCACGTTCGCTGTTTGTTTGTTTTTTCACTCTTTTCCAGTTCTCTACTTTGCTTCGCTCTCTTTCATTATCTTTTGCTTTACCGATGGATATTATTATTTATCCCCCGACTTCTGGGTTATTAACAGCGAAGTCCCTAAGCCAGCCTAAATTTCTTCTTTTTACGACTTTGGTCTTATAAGTTTTCGTTTCCCCTCTATCAAGTCCCTTTTGACAATTTCCCTTAGAAACTATTAGGTAAATTGCATCGTTGGTCACTGAGATTACAAAAAACGTTCATGTTTGATCAATAGAAATAATTAAATTCATTAGTGATCACTTAATTTAATAAAAGCGTTTACGTATGGTCACTTTTTGTTAGCTGTCATCCATCGACATTAATAGAGTCTGTTAAGTGCTGGTGTGGCGGACGGAATCGTCTAATCAATCCTATTTAACCCGAAAATAGTCAGACCCGACCCGCCACATCAGTATGACCCGCCATGTCACCTAAACCAACCCAACCCTCTAACCAAATCCGACACCTGAACCGACCCCTCTAATTAAATCCCTAAACCAACCGCCTCAACTCACCTCCGCTCTCGGCCGTCGCCAAACCCTTAACGACGGAAGGCGAAATCGTCGCGCCCTCAACCATCTCCGTAGATCCAATCCCCTCCTACTCCTAGCATCCCTGATCGATCGCCACAACCCGCCCAAATTCGACACCAGCAAGCCCCCATCCACCTTCCTATCCAGAGCCTAGAAGCATCATCTTCCAATAGCTCGCCACCAAAAATGCCCCGCAATCGATCTAAGCTCGCTTCCTCGCGCTCTGCGGCGGCGGAGGGGAGATCCGCCTAGACGTTGTGCTGGCGCTGACCGCATCGCAGCTGCGGGAGGTCGGGGTATCGGGTCGGAAATCGGGTTACCTGCACGACCTAGCGGGGAAGTTCAGGGATGGGCTGCTGTTGGATTCGGCTATCCTAGAGATGACCGAGGAAGCGCTGCTGGAGAGGCTGACGGTGGTGAAGGGGATTGGGGTTTGGCCGGTGCACATGTTCATGTTGTTCTCGATGCACGGCCCGGATGTGCTTCCCGTGGGGGATTTGGGAGTGAGGAAGGGCGTGAAGAGATTGTACGGGCTGAATTGTTTGCCGGAGGCGGCGGAGATGGAGAAGGTTTGTGAAAAGTGGCGGTCGTATCAGTCCGTCGGGGATTGGTACATGTGGAGGCTGGTGGAGGCCAATGTCGCTGCCGGGAAAGCTGCTACCAACGAGGAAGCATTGCCATTGCTTTGTGAGTCCATTCAGTTAGGTTTAGGGATTTAATTAGAGGGGCCCGTTCAGGGGTTGGGTTTGGTTAGAGGACTGGGTTGGTTCAGGTAGGGGTGTTCAAATGGTTACCATGGTAATTACCAAACCAAATAAGCATAAATTCTATTAACCATGGAATACAATATCATAACCAAACCGTCCAAACTAATACAACAACCAAATTAACCAAATTAAAGTTTAATCGGTTTGGTTAATTGGTTAACCGAAATAACCAATATAATAACACGTGATCATTAAGTGAGAAAAATTTTCAATTAGTGAATCAATTTGCTATTTATATAATGAATAACACATAATTATAGTTAATCCTTAGCATAAGTACATGTAAAAATACAATTATCTTACATTTAACTCTTGAATGGTTGTGCAAAGTATTAAGATGTGTATATAATATACGTTAGATATTTGGCTACTTACTTAACTGGTTAATTTGGTTTGATTGGTTAGGAGTGTCTGAAACCAAACCACCTAAACCAAACAAGCTAAAAGATTTAACCAAACCAAACCATTTATCCAAATTAACCAAACCAAATTAACCAAATACTACCGGTTAAAACGGTTACCACGGTAACAACACCGTTGAACACCCCTAGGTTCAGGTGACATGGAGGGTGGGGTCTGGCTATTTTTGGATTAAATAGGGCTGATTAGATGATTTTGCCTGTCACGTCAGCACTTAACGAACTCCATTAACAGAGATGGACGACAACTAACGAAGAGTGACCATATGTGAACGTTTTTATTAAATTAAGTTATCACTAATGAGTTTAATTATTTCCAATGACCAAACATGAACATTTTTTGTAATCTCAGTAACCAACGATGCAATTTATCCAAAACTATTCAGTGCTTCGGGGGAGTTCGAAAAAGTTCTTATAGTTGACATCAAAGATGTAGTCATCGATTCTCTCCAACGTCCAAACAATGAATTCCAACTTCCCATCCATCACCGCAGTTATTGTTGGATATATTCAGGTACTTCCACAAGTTTTGTATAATTTCATATGTAAGTTCACCTTTGATAGCCAAGTAGTGTGCGTCGTCTTTCCATAGGAAGTGAGCAAGTGCGTGAAACCTGCAATGTCCATCTGGACCTGGGATGAAGTAGCCTGTCATGAGATCCTGAACAAACTTTGAAAAAATTTGATCCATATGGTAGTACTATTGTTGCTTGGGAGGATCCTACTATTTATTAGGAGTCTGCCAGCCTATATTCATAGAGGAATATAATATTATTTGCATACGTAATACAAAAGTAGATGACCATGTAACACAAATCCAAACAACTAAGATATTTAAACTTTTATGCTCGTCTCGGAAGTCATCATCATGTATACATGATAGAAACCGATCATCATCAGGTGATAGAACCGAGGATTTGGCTCTATCTAGGGATAAGAAATTAGGAGATCAATTAGAGATTGATCTCCCAATTAGAACTATGGATTGGGGATTGGAGAAGTGATTTAGAAGAAGGAGGGGTAGAAGCATAAGCTGCGGCAGCAGCTAGGAAAGGGAGAGATGAGGTCGGCTAGAGGGAGATAGATAGGAATAAGACTCAATTATGTTTAATTATTCTGCTTAGTAGAATAGATCTCACTAGCTAACTATTTATATAATTCGCTAATTACCAAATGCTACCTCAAACATTATAACCCGCCAATAATTCCTCCCCCCCCCCCCCCCCCAATAATGTTTAACAACTCATAACAAATAATCAACCGATAAAACGATCAAAGCATCAATGAGAAGCACTATTGCCTTCCGAGACAGCGAGTGCGGCCCCAGCCTTTTCGCGAGTAGTTTCTCCAGCATCTCACGAATGACCTGTACCACATGGGCCATGCTTTCCTGACCCTCGCTCAGGCTTGCGACCGTTACTCTAAGCTTGTCGACCTTGGTACGCAACACCCTCCGTGTCCATGAGATCTTCGAGAATGCCATCGACCTGCGAACCCGAGCGCTTATCCTACACCGCCTTGTCCTAGCTAGGCAGCCTTTTCAGCCGCAGTCATGGACTTGGTTTGCACCATTGTGGCCTCAACGACACCCTGGCTTGAGTCGAGACTGACTCGTTTAGACTCTGATACCAATATGATAGAACCAAGAATTTGGCTCTATCTAGGGATAGGGAATTAGGGGATCAATTTGGGATTTGATCTCCCAATTAGAACTAGGGATTGGGGATTGGAGAAGTGATTTAGAAGAAGGAGGGGAAGAAGAATAAGTTGCGGCAGCAGCTAGGGAAAGGGAGAGGTGAGGTCGGCTAGAGGGAGAGAGATATAAGAATAAGACTCAATTATATTTAATTATTCTGCTTAGTGGAATAAACCCACTAGCTAACTATTTATATAATCCGCTAATTGGGGAATGCTACCCCAAATATTATAACCTGGCAATAGTTCCCTCCTCCCCCAATAATGTTTAACAAATCATAACAAATAATCAACCGATAAAACGACCAAAGCATGCAAAGTCTATGTTTCCATCATCAGGTTTCTATCTATTCCTATTATTAGACATTTATTGGAGGATTTGTTATTTTTGTTATTTTTTGGATTGATTTTGGTACTTTATTGGAAATATTGGGAGTTATTTCATTAATTAGCAATAGGTGAAATTATGGATAGTTGTAGGAAAATTTTTTAGTTTATATATATTTGTAAATGAGAATAACCCACCAAATTTAATAAGAATATTAATTATCTAAACCTACTTATCTATATCTCTCCCTCCCATCTGTAAACCTCGTCTCCCACTACTCTCTCTACAACCAACCACCTTCCCTCTCTTCATCAGTTTTCAGTCAATTCATCCCTAATCTCCCAATTCTAATCCCTCAAGTACATCAATCCCTAATTGATCTTACTATTTTCAATCTCAATCCGGGAGCACCTTAGATCCTTATTTCTATCAATACATCACAAGCAAAATCTTATGTTTGAGTTCCAGTTGATCTTGTATTGGTGCTCCTAGAGTTGAGTATGCTAGATAGAGTTACGTTGAGACTGCTAGAACAACGAAGGTTGTGTTTGGTTCCAGATTGGGGTCGCCACCTTCGTGTCTCATGCATCTCTGATTCCCTCACGTTGTCCTTTGTTGGGTGAAGTCTATAGAATATGGAATCTATGGTTTTCCTTATTGCCTCGGGACCTTGCTACTCCACCTCCATTGTCAAACGCCTAAAGTGTTGTCTCTCAATCTCAATAGGATCCATAAATTGATCTTGGTTTGATGGATTTTTGTAGTCCAAAGTTTTTCATAATACATGAAACTCCTCTGCATAGCACTAACGATCGACATCCACATGCTCCATGGTCTGGAAAGCATAGAAAGACCATGCATGACCCAAAAATGGCACACAGATCGCCATTGAACTTGGCAGCCCTATCTAACATTAGATTGATAGCCTTGATGATAACCTTCTTCTTCAAGTGCGTGCATGGGGGCTCGATTTCTCTACTGAAAAGGCAGTTCAAGGAGTTGTGAAGCTCCACCCCAGGTTCCAAAAACTAATTATCAATACATTTATGGTTCTTGTATAAAATAGTGACCACCCCATCCAAAAGAATTGAGGAATGTCTTCAATGATGAGTGAGATGACTCTACCTTGTTCGTCCTCATGTTCCCTAGATGGAGCATATCCTTCGTACACCATGTTTCCTACTTTCTCTTATGGTGCATACATTTTCCATGCACGTAAGCTAGCTACCAGATCGTCATTCCGAGTCTTCTTAACTTCTATGAACTCCGTCAATTTTGCATGAATTCCTTGAGTTATCCACAAATGAATGACCTTGTTAATCTAATTATTCCATATGTACTCCGCCAACTCTCACTTTGACCTCTCCCCAATATAGACTCAAATTTCGCTTTCATGTTGACGGTGATGTGCCATTAACATAATAAGTGGTATATGTTTCTGGCTTGAAGAAGACCAAAGGAATGGAAGCAAGTAGATTGCCCTCTTTGTATGTTAAAATTGAATTTGTTACCCAAGGTCCGAGCATTGGGGTACACATCTAAGCAGCCACTCACGCGCACGACTCCGTTGTTTCCTTTTTAACAAGTGCACATGCAATGTTAAAATTCTTTCCCACTGGAGTAACCCTGACAACCTCAACCCACAACATGTTGTACCTACTATCTTTTAGATGGAATAGATGAGGTTTATGTACGGCTACACACAACATCTGAATTGAAATCGGATCGACAAATAACAGGTGACCCGAGCTCATTATTGCCATCCTTTTTCGTTCAATATAGTAATTCAACTCCTCATCTCCTTCAAGGGCATAATAGACCACGTCTGTTTTGCGTATGTCATCCAATCTTGTCTTGTTTTTAAGTTATAAAACTGTTTGATATCATGTCGGATACTCTTTCATTATTCATGTCTTCTTTTCTTGAGTCGGTTTCGCTCCTGTCTGTTTCATTCCTATTTCACGAGTTTTTATCATCTTCGATGAATTGTTTGTTATTTCAATGATACCGTTGAAACAACACCTTCTCAAATTTTTTTTGAAATCCATAATTTTGTCAGGGTGTCATCGATCTCACCTCGGCTATAACAAAGTTGTTCGAGCCTCCACTTTGTCACATTTTTTAATTCTCACTTAGACTCACAATTTTATCACTTCGAACTAGCACTCCCACGTCGCCCTTGCATAGGGTCTAGTTTGTATGAATTTTCATTCTTAGATTTATCACAATATATATAACATCGTTCAAGAGATTCTATTCCAAACTTTATGCAATATCCTTGAGCCTTAACAATAAAGAAACCATGTGAATATGTGATACTTTTTTGTCGCTTGCTCAGCTAGATCGAAAGATGTATATTGTATGCTAGTAACAAAGTATCATGTGTAATCGAAGTTTGGCTTGAACATTTTCTACATGTTTCCTACAACTACAATTATATTCATTGTTATAAGAACTAAACCGGATCTATGGATGAACTAGTAGAACCACCAAATCAGTTACAATTGCGGTTCGGTTCATTTACTTAGACAGCTAGGATGGATCGACGGATTTTAATAGTTTGACATAAAACCAGGTGAACCACCGCGGTTTGATTGGCCCACTGGTTCACTATTATACCAAAAAAATTAAGAAAAAATATTTTAAAATAAACTAAGACCAACCAATGTGAATTACTAATTCAATTTATGCTTTCTTTTCTTGATTTCCTACTCCTTTTCGGCTTTATGTGGTCCAATACGGGTTGTCATCCTAATTACTAACTTAAATTTAATAAAAGAATTTATTATTTATTTTGCTAGATAGTTTGAATGATTTGTTAGAAATTTTGGTGATAGAAGATATGAATTTGAAATTTTTATGATTAGTGACAAATTTATTTCTAACTTAGTGTATTATATGTCTTTTATTTTATAGCGTATGAACAGTTCTATGAACGATTAACCAACAGTTCTATAACGGTTAACCACCGAACCATAAACCACTTACTTTTGCGGTTCAACATCCAGTCTGATTCCGAAAACAGAGATCATATTATAACACATGAATAATAATATTTTCATATACTACTAATTTAAGTCTATTCAAATATCTAATTAATAAACATTCACATCTATACGATAATCTACGATTCAATCATATAATAAGCACAATGAACTAACTACCTAGTCGAACATAATTTTTTTATAAATTTAAATCCTACATATAAAAATTTAGTTATAAATTCTATGGGTTAATTGCAAGGATGGTCACTGGGTTTACTAAAACCGTTCATGTTTGGTCACTGCAAATATTTAATTCCATTCATGGTCACTAAGATTAGTTCAATAGTTCAAGTTTGGTCACTCCCGTTAGTCTCCGTTAGTTTTTGCTGATGTGGCAGTCAACTATTATAGTTGACTGTTAAATGAGTGACATGGCCAATAAAAAAATAAAAAAATTTAAATATTTATAATTTCCACCTCATTTTACAACTATTAAAAAATAAAAATAAAAATAAAACTTACCTCCTCTGGCCGTCGAGTGGGCGAACTCTGCCTTCTCCTTCAACTTCCCCCCTTCATTTCTCTTCCTCCTCTTCTCCTTCCGCTCCTCTGCCGTTCCTCAATTTGAGGAGGAAATCGACCGCCGCAGACAGACAGCACGTTTACTAGCAGTGTATTAATCAATCATCCCTACCAAACGATTGCTAAAACATTAAAGTATTCCCAACACAGAGACAGAGACAAAGCAATTGGAGCTAGTTTGCCACGAAGCCCTCCTCTTTATAAACCCACGGACTAGCCACAGAGGTTTCCCCACATCTCACTCTCCCCCTTTCCCTCTCTCTATCTGTTTCATGTTTCCGCAATCAAAGGGTAATACTTCAATCCCATTTTCCCAAATCTCTCCTCTGTCTTCCTATCTATTTGAATTTGTAATCCCCTAACTTGAATTGAAATCTGCAGAAACAATGGCTTCCCACCACCACCTTATGAAAACCATGCTTCCCCTGTTTCTCCTCCTCGCGACTGTCTTCACCGGAGCAATGGCTGCTGCACCGAAGAAGCCCGTGAACGTTCCTTTCGGAAGGAAGTACACTCCCACATGGGCTTTCGACCACATCAAGTACTACAATGGCGGCAACGACATTCAGCTGGTCTTGGATAAATACATCGGTAATCTCTCAACCCATCCCCTGTTTTTTTTTTTTTCTAATTTCATATTTGGGTTCCTCGTGTTTTCTGAAAAGAAACGGTCTTTTGTTGTTGGTTTTTGGCCGGGACGGGTTTCCAGTCGAAAGGGTCGTACTTGTTCGGCCACTTCAGTATGCAGATCAAGATGGTTCCCGGAGATTCCGCCGGAACTGTTACTGCTTTCTACGTAAGTAAATGTTTTTTTCTTTTTCCCAGCAAGGAGTTACTAATTAAGTAAACGTGCTGTCTGTGGACATGGGTAGCTAATTAAGTTGTTATTAATCGACCGCCGTGGTCGATTTCCTCCTCAAATTGAGGAACGGCAGAGGAGCGGACGGAGAAGAGGAGGAGGAGAAATGAAGGGGGAAGTTGAAGGAGAAGGCAGAGTTCGCCTTCTCGACGGCCACTCGACGGCCAGAGGAGGTAAGTTTTATTTTTATTTTTATTTTTTAATAGTTGTAAAATGAGGTGGAAATTGTAAATATTTAAATTTTATTATTTTATTATTTTTTATTGGCCACGTCACTCATTTAACGGTCAACTATAATAGTTGACCGCCACATCAGCAAAAACTAACGGAGACTAACGGAGATTGACCAAACTTGAACTATTGAACTCATCTTAGTGACCATGAATGGAATTAAATATTTGCAGTGACCAAACATGAACGGTTTTAGTAAACCCAGTGACCATCCTTGCAATTAACCCTAAATTCTATAATTGTTTTTTTATGAATCCAAAATTGCATTTAAGCGCCAGGAAACCCTAAAACCAGGGATTCTCTCAATAGTACTTAGTTACACATTGATAACTGAAAGAGACAAATCAAAAAACCTATAAAAAACAGGGCCAAGTACAGGGAACTTATAAACTAAGCAATCCACTTCAGAGCGGATCCGGCGTGCTAACTGGAGCAGGGAAATAGCAGGACTATCCCCATACCATCTTTTGCATCGTTCCTTCCAAACATTGCTGATGGCCAAACGCCACAGAAGACGGCCAACTCTAGTTGCATCATCTTTATCCTTCTAGCGCTCCAAAGCCCATGACAATGTGTCTTCCCAACAGCGAAAAATAGGAAGTGGCACAGCAGCAAAAAGAACATGCATCACACACTCAAAGTAGGAACAAGTACCAAAGAGATGGCTCCTGCTCTCCAAGCCACCTGGGCATAACACACACACAACAGCAACCGACCTCCCCCATGACATAAGCTTGTCCGCAGTAGAGATTTTGTTCTGAATTATGATCCATGACAGAACACTGTACTTGGGGATAATAGGCTTACCCCCAACAAGCCCTGACCAACTCACCTGAGTCGAAGGAGTACGAATACTTAGCCAAACTCGCTTGACAGAATAGCGAGTCATAGCACAACCATCCCAGCAAAGAGAAGGACCGGCACCTGTGATAAATCTGCCAGCAGTGTCTCGAAGTTTCAAAATTCGCTTCCAAACCCAAGACCCCACTGAGGTAGTAGAAACGTCTCAAACAATTTTGGCCTTGAGTCTATACATACGGATCCATGCTACCCAAATAGAGCCACTGCAAGCAAGAATCGACCACAAGTGCCTAATAACACAAGCCTTACTCCAGACACGAAAATCCTTTATACCCAAACCCCCCTTAGACTTTAACATGACAACAAAAGACCATTGCGCAAGAGCTTTAGATCTGCTCCCATCAACACCCGCTCCCCACAAGAAATCATTGCATATTTTCTCAATATCCTTAAGGACACCAGTTGGCAATACGAATATGTTCATCCAGAATTGAAGGACACTGAAAACAACTGACGAAACAAGCTGAATCCGACCCGCATAACTGAGCTTCTTCGATTGCCAACCTCTAATCCGAGAGGTGATTCTATCAACAAACACCTTACAATCAACCCTACTGAGCTTACCTGAAAGCAAGGGAACCCCCAGATAACGTGCGGGCTGGAAAGGGGAAAACCAGTACTACTTGATATAAATTGTTGCTCTGCCTCTGAAATACCCGACAGAAGCTGACTTTTCTCAGGGTTACACTTAAGACCTGATACCATATAGAAAGCATCCAACAAACGCCTAATACTTGCTACCCTTCGCACAGAGCAATTTGAGAAAACAAGCAAATCATCTGCAAAGCACATATGCGTAATCTCTAACTTCTTACACCGAGGATGATAGGGTATCTGATTCTCAATAGCAGCTTTGTGCAACAAACACGAGAAAACTTCCGTGGATATGGTGAAAAGGTAAGGAGAGATTGGATCCCCTTGCCTAAGACCATTTCCCGCTTTAAAAAACCCGCAAATCCCCCCATTAAATGCAACTCTGAAGCTCAGAGAGGTAATGCAAGTTCTAACAATATCAACAAAACAATCTGGGAACCCCATGGCAGTCATAACTCGAAACAAAAACCAACAATTGACTGAGTCAAAGGCCTTTATCAAGTCTATTTTCACTATGCATCTAGGAGTGATTGATTTCTCGTGGTAATCTTTAACTAGTTCATAAGCCATTAATATACCATCACTAATTAGCCTTCCTTTGACAAAAGCATATTGAGCAGGGCTAATCACACGAGGCAGAACTAAAGCCATTCTATTCGCACGAAGCTTAGAAATGGCTTTATAAAGAACATTACAACATGCTATAGGCCTAAAGTCTTTCATCCTCTCAACAATCGAAAGCTTAGGGACCAAGGAAATGATAGAGGAGTTTACCTCAGGGGAGAGCAGACCAGTTTGAAAGAAGGAAAGAATAGGTGCCTCAATGTCAGGACCAATGACTTCCCAATCAGCTTTATAGAAGTCAGTTGGGTAGCCATCAGGCCCAGGTGCTTTGTCCGGCACCATAGCAAAGAAAACATATCGAATTTCCTCCCTTGTAACACGTCTAAGTACACAAACCACATCATCATGTGAGAGCTTTGAACGAAGCAACCCTTCAAAGTAACTAACTGGAAAGCCCATTACATCAGGATTACTTTCCCCAAGAAGCTTCTTATAAAAGTCAACCTCAAGCTGACCCGTCTCCTTAACATCATAAACAACCTGCCCTTCATCAATAGTGAGCAGCCTATTCCTAATCTCCACATAGTTGTGAAAGAAACCAGTATTAGCATCCCCTTCATTGATCCACCCCACCCTTGACTTCTGCCTATAAAAAGATTCCTCAGTAGCTTGCAACTCAGAACAAGTTAACGCAAGATCTTTCTCCTTTGCAACATTCTCAAGAGTAGGTAAATCCAAAACAACAGACTGCGCTTCTACCAACTGACCCTCAGCCTCACGAGCACTACTAGAGATGTTAGAGTACTAGTCATATTCAAGACAGTAAGCCCTTTTTTCAAACGCTTCATTTTCCGAATTACATTCTGAAATTGATCAGGTCTAACAGTAGCATCCCAAGCATCCTTGAGAATGTCCTGATACTGCGGATGTGATCTCAAGAACTTGAAATATTTGAAGGGTTTAGGAAGACTTTTTAGTACTTTTGTTGTTGTAACAAGGAGACCACAATGGTCAGACACTCCAGGACTGATAGTACAAGCATAGCTAGAATTACAGATATCAAACCACATGTCATTGACCAACACTCTGTTGATTCTCTTGGCAATGGGATTGTGCTCTTGTTTATTCCACCAAGTGAACCATGACCCAACAACTTTATGATCAATCAGTTGCATATCCTCAATCCATGCTCTAAAGTCCAACATACTCTGAGTGACAACCACAGAATTATACGCCTCATTAAGTTCAGCAATAGCATTAAAGTCTCCTAAAACTATCCAGGGGATAGTCAGACATTTACACCTAGATAGTTCTCCATAAAGCTGTTGGCGTTGAGAAGTCTTGTTAGGACTATAAACTGCAGTAACAATTAACTCCTCTAAGCCACTATTCACTTTCACATGAAGAAAGTGTTCACCAGAATCCAACTGAGTAACTTTCAACTCATTCCTCCAGACCCTACCAGACTTGGACTTGCCATAATCATCCATATGCTCCCACCCACCAAACTGCCCATTCACTATAGCACCAGAAAATTCTACAAAATAACTTGTATTTCTAAAATAGCAACAAAATCTACCTTAAATTTATTTAGTATACTATATACATACTTCTTTTTTTACGGGGTGTTAAAGCTCCTGATATTCCAATATAATAGAATCATCGACGCTTACTCTTCCCGTTCCCTTGTTAAAAGGCGCAGGAACTTTGGCAGCACCAGACTTGTTACCTAACTTACTACCAGACTCTTCAATTCTAGCCACAATCTTATCAAGCTCAACATCCTCATCACACCTCCAGATTCTAGGTTCAACCGCCTTAGTACCACTTGTTGAAGCAACATAGGAGCCCAACTGTAATTCTTTAGGAACAAGATGGAATCCTCCAGGAGAAGAAACGACATCCGCAAGGATTGTAGTGAGAGGGGAGACCGGCGTAATCACTTGAGGAAGCTGTTAGGTCACCGCCTGGGAGACCTCCTTCTAACCTTCTTTAGGGCTCCAAGAACCCTCCACCTCCACCTTACATTCAGACCCTTGACCCTTCTCATGGCCATTGACCTGAAAACAAAGACAGCACGGAGGAAGTCTCAAATACTCAACTCGAAGAGAGAAAGCCACATCACCTTCCGGCTGAACCAAAATTTCCTCCCTGAACCCACAATCAACCCCCGGATCCACACAGAGTTTAGCAGTGCCTATGTTTGTACCCAACTTCGTTGCCTGATCCATCTAGAGCGGAACCTCAAGAACACTAGCAATTCGGCTAAGACCATCAACTGTGTGGTATTCCAGCGGAATCCCCCAAATCTTAACCCAAATCGGCAACGATGACAGCTGAATATCCAGAGGCTGGATCCCAGGCGTCCAACGACGCAAGAACAAGGGCACATGTTGACAGTGCTATGGCCCTCCCTCAAAAACCTAGATACTCGTAGCAAAATCAGGAAACTGGAAGCGGAACATGGAATCCCCAAATCTAGATACATGAATTTGCCCCTCGCACCCCCACAAACTATTTTCCCGTGTCTGAATCGTCTGGATCGACGGTGACTCGGCCATAAACTCCCCGATTAGGGATTCTCTCTACTGTGTCGCCCCAGCATCCCTCAATACCCGAGGAAGGAGAAGAGCACCAGCGGTCACCTTCGGCTGAATGAACCGTAGATGACTACCCTCCTCCACACCAAACAATTGGGTCCAATCGTGCGGCTCCCCGTCAATGGCTGCAGCGGCCCTATCCGCGAGATCGCGATCAGAATCGCAAGAACAAGAGAGAGAAAGAAGAGAGAAGCGAGAGTGTTCATCATAAATTCTATAATTGTTAATTAATAAGCACAATGAATTAATTACCATATTAAATATAATTTAATTCTAAATCTGGGTGATCCCTTGGTGACGGTGGTTATTTGTGAAGGGGAAGGACGGTGGTCTGAGGAAAAGCTCAGTCAATGGTTTCACTCGGCTACCTGCAGTGCCATTAAGGCTATTCCTCTCCCGCGACGAAATGTGACTGATAAGCTTATCTGGCATTACATGGCGGATGGGGTTTTCTCGGTAAAGTCGGCCTACCATTTGGCTGTTGAGCTGGACAAGAGGAGGGGTGGGTGGCGATCCTCGGTTAGTTGGATGGATAAGCCGAGTTGGATTAGGATGTGGGAGGCTAAGATCCCCCCGAAGCTGAAGGTCTTTGTCTGGAAAATTCTTAATCGGGTTCTTCCAACTATGGAGGTGCTTATTGAGAAAAAGGTTCATGTGCTGCCTAGGTGTCCAGTTTGTTGGGATGGCCCGGAGATGATGGAACACCTGTTCCTTTATTGTCCAGTTGCGCGGGCTCTCTAGGATTATTCAGGGCTGGATTACTTGGGGGAGGGTTTGCCTCGGCACACATTTCCATTATTCCTCAAACGTCTGTTGGCGCTGATCCATCAAGCGTCCTTGGTGATGGGTGTTGTTGCCATCCTTTGGCGGATCTGGCGGTCTCGTTATTGGGTTGTCTTTGAAGGCAAACAGTTTGGGATCCCGGAGCTCATGCGACAATTCAACCAACAATATGAGGAATGGGTGGGCTTGCCAACGGACCAGGCTCCTAAGGTGATGATTCCGTTGATTCAACCAACTACTCAAGTGGGGGATTCCCGGTTGGTTTGCATGTGTGATGGGGCTACTAAGGGTGGGTCGCATTCGGCTGGTGGGATGGTAGTATTTGACCCGGCGTGGACGCCCCTTCTGGCAAGGGGGATTCAGTTTCCGCATTTGGATGAGCCTGCAGTGGTGGAATTGCTTGTGGTTAGGGAGGCTATGATTTGGTGTGTGGAGTGTGGCTTGTCGGAGGTCCGGTTTGAGGAGGACGCGAAGGTGATTATTGACAAAATTAATCAAGCCGACACAAGAGACAACTAGTTGGGTGCTGTCCTGGAAGAGATAGGTCATTTTTTACGTACCCAGCCTGGTTTTAGTGTGCGTTTTGTAGGTCGGGAGAACAATAGGGTAGCTCATTCGGTAGCTAGAAAAGCCCTTTCCTTATATCCGACTATGAGTCGCTTCTTTGATTTCCGGACCTGGCTGGTTTCCAGGATGTAACTATCTATTTTTTTGAATCAATATATGATATCTTTTGACAAAAAAAACCTTAAACATAATTTATGTCTAAACTAGGTAATTAATAAGCTCATAATTTCTTAGTTATTCTGATTAAGCATGATTTATTTCTAAATTTAAATGCTAAACACAAGTTATTTCTAAATTTAAACGCTAAACATAAGTTATGTCTAAATTATGCAACTGATAGTCGCATATAAAAATGTAAATACGCCAAAAAATCATCATTTCAGAAAAAACAAAGCGACCGAAACTAGGTAGATAAAAAAAACAGGGCACCAAAAAAAATTTGCGGCTCTTCCTGGCATAAGCTAAGTTACCCCTCGAAACCTTACTCTTGATGTGATACTTTATGGTAAGATTACGTGTGTTTGGATAGGTTTATTTCAAATTTAACGTACTTGAAATATATGTATTTGAAATGGATGTATTTGTAATACTAGCATTTGAAATACATGTAATTCAAATTCGTTGTTTGGATACTCATTTGTAATTTGTTTATATTTTAAATTTTATGTTTTTTTATTTTAATTTCTGAATTTTCTGGTCACGAACTACAAATTTTGGTAAATTACAGTTTGGTATCCAAAATTATTTTTTCTTACAATTTAGTACCTAAACTTTTAAAATTTTACAAAAAGGTCCTTAAAATTTGATGGTAAAATTGCATTTTGATACCTTTAGGGTGTTTTGGATAGCATGATTTGGATTTGGTATTTGTGATTTGTGATTTGGATTTCTAAATGTCAAATCATGTGTTTGGATATTAATTACATTTGGTATTTGGATTTGTGTCAAATTCATTGGATGATTTCCAAATACATGTCTAGTGTATTTTTTGTCAACTAGGGGTGGCAGTCGGTCGGTTTCGGTTTAATCAAAAACCAATTTCTCGGTTATCGGTTAAACCAAGTCGCCTCCCAGAGCTGCCGACCGTGAGAAGACGACGGTTAATCGACCACCGACCGGCCGGTTTTTCGGATTTGGTTCGGTAAGCCGTGGTAACCGGAATGGCAGACGAGATGGTCGGTTGCAGGCGAGCCGACGAGTTAAACGAGGCGATGGTGCGGCAGAGGGGTGTGGTCGGGACGACGGGGCGAGGGCGCAGTCAGCAAGCGAAGGCGCCGGCGATGTCGCGGTTGAACGGCGGAGGGTCGTCTGGGAGTGGGTCGCGGTGGAGGAGACGGCGAGGCGATGGTGGACGGCGAACGACACTGGTGGTGAGGGGTGAGAAGAAGAGTTATGAGGGTGAAGGGCGGCGGGAGTGGAGGGTGATTGGTGAGGGTCCAAGGTCGGCAAAGAGGTAGGGTTTGGGATTTTATTTTTATTTTTACTTTTCTATCATTGAAACGGCATCGTATGGATATCGGTCGGTTCGTTCGGCTAACAGAGTTTCGGTTACTCGGTCAACCGAGACTATCCTCACCATCACCGACCGCATCAATTAACCGTCGATTTTCGGTTAGCTGTTAACCGGCAGTTATCGGTTAAATCGGTCGGATAACCGCTAGCCGAAAACCGAACTGTCACCCCCATTGTCAACTTCAAATACATTTCAACAACTAGTGATTGGCAAAATTCATCTGTATAGCCAAAACTTTCACGTTTGTGACAATAATAGCCACTTTTGGCGAAATACCAAATATAGCCAAAATTTTGAAGATTTCATGACAAATATAGCCATTTCCGTTACATATTTTAACGGCGTCAGTGACACCGTTAATCCAATTAACGGAATGCTTACCTGACTGCCAACTCATCTGACACATCATCGCCAACTCAACAACAGTTGCCACATGGATTCAACAACAGTTGCCACATGGATGCCATGTCATATTTTAATTTAAAAATAAAATAAAATAAATTTCTCATCCTCTCTCCTCTCCCACTCGATGTTGTCGTCTTCTCTCCTCTACACCGCCGTCGGCGTCTTCTGCAACTGGTCGGGTGTCGCAAGATCCATACTTTGAGCTGCAAAAATCAGGGATACGAAGCAACCAAGCTTGAACCCTCAATACCGCATCGAGATTTCTCATTTTCACCCGCTTGCGCAAACTTCCTGCTCCTCCTCCCCCAAGTCGTCACAGCCCCGTTTGTCGCCAGACATATGAGAAATCCAACCCATACCCATTAATACCCAGATGGGGAAGAAACAAAATCAAAGCGACAACAGAAACACGGGAAGAGAGAAAGAAAGAGGAATGAGATGCACCTTAATTGAAAGCAGATCCAACAGGAAGAAACCCAGAATCGGCTTGATCTTCCACAAAACCCCTTTTTGCCCCAAAACTCAACCAACCGGAGAATAAGTACAAATTCGTTCCTTGTCCACTAAACCCACCAAGCAAATCTTGACAGGGAGGTGGGCTCAAAGTGGAAGAAATGATTAGGAAGTAGGGGATTTGGGTGGCGGGTTAGGGTTTTGGAGAGTGGAGGAGCCATATTGAGATAGATCTGTTGGACGAATGTAAAGAGAAGGGCAGGTCGGAGGTATGGTTTGCGGGCGGAAGCGGAGAAGGAGAAGAAGACGATCAGTCCCGGTGCCCTTCTCCCCCACTTACCTATTGCCATAACCGCCTCTGCTGATCGCCGACAATCTTCTTCGACGAGGCCTCCCAATCTTGGTCGCACACCGGTCGGAGAAGAAGACAAACCGCCACCCTCTGCTCCGCTAAAGCGGTCGGCTGGAGAGAAATAAGATGAGTCGCCGCCGTGTTGATATTAAATTGAAGTGGTGGGAGAGAGAAAATAAAGAAATATTTAATTAGTTTATATTTATTTTCCACCTCACATTTAAATTGACTAATTGTTGCCAACTCAATCTTTCCGTTAGTCTAGTCAGCTATTTGGTTAACACCGTCAAAGAATTAGACGGAAGTGGCTATTTTTGGTATTTCGTCAAAAGTGGCTATATTTGACCAAACCGTCAAAGTTTTGGCTACCCAAGTGTATTTTGCCCTAGTGATTTGAAATACCTCCTAACAAAAGATTGGACTTGTTTGTAAAATATCAAAAGTTTAGGTACTATAGTGTGAGGAAGAACATAAAAAGGTACCAAAATGTAATTTTATCATCAAAATTTCTGGACCTTTTTGTAAAATTTTAAAAGCTTAGGTACTAAATTATAAGAAAAATAAATTTGGGTACCAAACTATAATTTACCATAATTTGTAGTAAGTGATCAGAAAATTCAAAATTAAAATAAAAAATCACAAAACTTAATATACAAACAAATTACAAATGAGTATTCAAACAACGGGAATTACATGTATTTCAAATGCTAGTATTTCAAATACATGCATTTTAAATACTTGTATTTCAAATACCTTACATTTGAACACACTTATCCAAACCCTATGTTTTGTCCTATCTAAACTTTTAATATTTTACAAATAGGTCCAATCTTTTGTTAGGAAGTATTTCAAATCACTAGTTGTTGAAATGTATTTGAAGTTGACAAGTAATACACTAGACATGTATTTGGAAATCACCCCATGAATTTGACACAAATCCAAATACCAAATGTAATTAATATACAAACACAAAAATTAATATTTGGAAATCCAAATCACAAATATCAAATTCAAATCATTCTATCCAAACATATAAATATAGAAAAATGCAGTAGGAATCAGAATCAGATATTTCATTCCAATGCTTTCGTAATTCAACACAAGATTACAAGTTTCTCAACAATAAGCCCGAAACTCAGATGGACAATTAACAAAAGTACAGTGAAATCGAAAGTATTAAAAATTAAAATGGAAGAATTAAGGTGGGGATCACATATTGTATGAGCACCCTTCTTTCTTTTGGATATATCAATGCCTTCGCAGGGCGAAACCAGAGAGGACGACCAAGAACACCAACGCCACAGCGGAGATGAAGGAAGCCACGACAGCGCCGCTCACTTTCTGGCAGAAGTCGCCGAACTGCTGGCAGATGGCCAGCCAGTTGGCGCTCGAGTTGCCGTTGTGCGCCAAGTAGACTACCGCCGCCGCCGCCCCTCCTGCCGCCGCGTTCAGAGTCAGAGCCACCTGCAACAGTTAATTAACCAACTTAATTAAACGGTCCAATTTCTAAAACATTGTTGGATTTAATGCTTTGCTTGGATTAATTAAGGTCGTCGTATTACGATGTCGAGGGCGACGAGGAGCATCTTGGGCGCGACCGCTGATGGTCGGATGATGAGGACGATTGAGAAGGGGAGGGAAAGAACCAAGTAGCCCCCCACGATTGACATTGCAATCACAAAGAACCTGACAAATTAACAAAATCATTAACACTTATGTTTGTTTACGTAGTCAAAATCGCGCTTTTAACTCTAAGTTTTGATGAAGGAGAGACGTACTGAAAAGTGGGGAGGTCGTCGTAGCTAGCTCGGAACTGGAAGAACTGAGTGAAGAAAGGGAGGGTCTGCTCGCTGCTGCCCATGGTGCCGGCGGCGGCGAGAGCTGCGACTATGGCGCCTAGCCTGAGAAGGAAGTCGAAAATGGCGATCCCCTTCTTGTACCCAGCAGCGGCGACGGCGCCCTTGGTTTTGATGTTCCCCTTGGAACCGTCGCTGTAAGTGGTTGTGGCGATGAGTGGTGCCTTGCCCTTTGCAACCGCGCTGGTTTCCTCCGTGATGTCAATTGTGGTCGACATAATGTTCCTTTCCTTTCTGGGTTGTTCTCTGTTTCAGTGACTCTGAGAAGATTGGAAAGATGCGAGAAGATATGAGAAGTTAGAGAAGGATCAGATATGGTGGTTTGCTCTGTTGTGATGGATGAATGGACTTGGGATTTATATATGATTACCACAAGGGACTAATGCAGCCTGTAGGAGTGGAAGGTGATGATGGTATTGTTGTTAATTATAGTGCTTTTTGTGGTTTGGGAGAATTTGGTTTAAAAGGGTTCAATTAGTGGGATGAGGGGAGTAGTTATGTGGATAATGGACACAACCCTCTCCATTGTTGAAGGGTAGCAGATTTTCTTCCTCTTTAATTAAGGGGGCTTTAGGGTTTTTGTGGTGGCGTGGAACAGAAGTAATGCAGGGGGGTGGACCTTGAAGAGAAAAGATATGACCAATTGTGTATGAGGAATTAGTTGGTGTAATGGTGTGTGACTAAAAAGGAATTCAATGGTTGACCAAAATAACACATTATAGTACCAAGTACTAACTCCGCAATCATCTGGCAGCAGATTTGGTGGAAAATTCAATTATAGAGGGTTCGGAAAAAATGTTTTTCTTTCTTCAGTCTTCACCAACAACCACGCCAGGGGAGAAATGATATCGGAGTTTTGAGATATCATTCCATGCGTGTTTTTTGTTCTTCCCTTTTTTGAGTTTGTAGTGTTTACTTTCCCTTCAATTCACGAGCTATAGCATATTTGGTGTTCATACCCCCATAACATGTTTGAGACTATAGATATTTTAGTTCTACAAAGTGTGTATAGTGTCATAACTCATAAGGCACCACAGGAGTAGTATTTCAAATAGTTCTTTAGAAAAAACATATATATTATGTCCACTAATTTTATTATACACGAGACATGTCTCGTATGTTGACCTATTTTAATATATGAATGCGATTCATAGAAAATATATGAAACCAAGACTTTTTATGAAAAGATAAGGGCAAAAAAGTCTTTCGGACAAAAAGAAAAACATAACTAAGGAAGTTAAAATTAACGGATAAAGAGTCATACAGTTTGTTAAACGATTAATTTTTTTTTTATAGAAGTTAAAACTTGGTAAACACGAGGAATGAGATGCTAATCCTTTAAAGGGTTAGAATCGTGCTAACTGTCGTAATTTTCGTCAAATGCTTTTTTATTTATAATTTGACGATTCTCATTAGGCAAGGATGTAGTGGGTATTCCAAAATTAAGTGGTGTCTTCAAAACGTGCTATTAGGAGGAAAAAGGGTGGGGTGGACGAGATTAGGGGATCTGAAGAGTTTTAATCCATCTCTTTCTATTTTTTGTTCCTCTCTTTCTCTTCCTCTCTAAACTCATCTTCGCCAAATTCACCTCTGCCTCACTCTCCTTCACCGCTCTTGCACTCGCCCGCCCTCGCCTCCCCGGCGACACGTCGGCGCTACCCTCGCCTTCGCCAACCTCCTCTATGTCGCCCCATCCACCGCTCTCGCATTCGTCCGCCTTTGGCTTACCCTGTGCCGCCGATTTCTCGTCTCCTACATCGTTCCGCATTAGCCCGCCCTCGCCTTCGCATGTGCGAACGCCGTCAGATATTGTCTTCTTTTGAGAGCATAACCGACTCTTGATTCTCTCACCGGTGCAATTGCATGCAACCATTTCTTGTCTAACTTTTGGGGATTGCAACAATGATTTTGTTGTTTCTTGAACATTAGTAGTGATTCATGATTATGGCGTAGGCAGTAGTGTTACTTCAGATATGTAATAGTGTTTTTTTTTTTTGGTAATATGTAATAGTGTTTTCATTGTTAGTAATGTTTTACGCGTTTATCTTGTTAGTAATTTTCAATTTTAGTAGTGTTTTTCTTCTTACTTATACTCGTATTAATTAGTAGTATTTCTTTGTTATTGATTTTGAAGAACCTGAAGATTAGTAGTATTTCTGAATGCTTGAGATCCTTTGAAAATATTGTACTAGTGTTTATTAGTGTTCGTAGTGGTTTCTTGTTAGTTATTCGCATACCAGTAGTGTTTTTTGTTATTGATTTGGAAGAATTGGTAGTGCTTATGAATGTTTGACATCCTTTCAAAATAGTGTAGTAGTGTTTAAGCTATTGTGGGATCCTGACAGATTAGTAGTGATTTTTATTTTGGGAGTGTATAGTTAGTACTGATTTTTGTTTTTTGGGATAGCAATTGCCTCAGACGGAAATCCCTCAAAATCCGCGAGTACACTTTCCCGTAAATCAACATTAATTTTATTTTCTCATTTTTTTTCTTTGTTTCAATTATACCCTTTATTAAAATATAAGTAAATGGTTTAGATTTTAGTTAGGATGGTGCTAACTCCACCTATCTTCTCCCGTAACATGACTATATGTTAAATACTTAAATAGAAAAAGATAATCGAATTATATGGAGCGGAGGTGGAATGAAATTGAATAGGACATGACAAAATAAGGACGTGACTTGCTCTAATTTATCTCTCAATATGATATTAGTTGGGTTAATTGCATGGTTGGTCACTAAGATTACAAAAACATTCATGTTTGGTCACTGAAAATATTTAAATCCAATCTTGGTCACTCAAATTAGTTAAATGGTTCAAGTTTGGTCACTCTCCGTCCAACTCTGCTAAATTTGTCTGATGTGGCAGTCAACCCTCAAAGTTGACTGTTAACTCAGTGACGTGGCAATTAAAAATAATAAATAAAATAAATTTTAATCTTCTATCATTTCCAACTCATTTTCACAATAAAATAAATAAATAAATTATTATAGTTACAAATTGAAAGGGTAGCTTCCTCCTCCGCCACCACATTTCTTTCCGCAACCAAATCAGCTCCCAACGACGCGCAGTAGGTGGAGAGATACCCTTCCGCCATAACTAAAGAGAAAGAAAGAAGAACATGAGAAAGGAAAAAAGAAAAAAGAAGGGGAAAAGCACAGAGAGAGTCTCGAACAGAAGCCACAAAACCCTCTATCTCAAAGCTTAATGATGGAAAGCAAAGAAAAAACGGGGAAACTCAAAAAAGTGGAACAAGAGATGGAATTGCTCGCTGGTTGCGTTGCTAACAAAATAAACAACAGCTAGCAAAACAAATTGTATATAATAATGGAAGAAATAAGATGGAGAGAAGAGTAGAGCAAAGAGAAAGAAGCAAGCAAGCAAGCAGCCTCTGGCTCTGTAGAGAGAGAGAGAGAGAGAGAGAGAGAGAGAGAGAGAGAGAGAGAGAGAGAGAGAGAGAGACGGTTTATGGGTGTGTATGGAATGAGTGTGTATTAATAATAAAGAGGATGAGAGAGGGGATCAGAGGGGTAACAGTGAAAGAGATGCGATGGTGGTGATGACGAAACAATGTAAGGCCATCATTATCATCAGCATCTTCTTCGTCTTCATATCTCTGCTTATGCTTCCGCTGTAGCCTACAGATAATGGGCATACAAATATCACCGCCCATGAGCGGCTACGAAGGCGGCAGGGGGCGAAATTGGGGGCTGATTTGGTTGCGGGGAAGGGATGTAGTAGCGGGAGAGGAAGTTACCCTTTCAATCTGTAACTATAATAATTTTTTTGTTTTTTTATTTTATTTTATTTTGAAAATGAGTTAGAAATGATAGAAGATTAAAATTTATTATTTATTAATTTTTAATTGCCACGTCACTGAGTTAACGGTCAACTTTGAGGGTTGACTGTCACATCAGACAAATTTAACGGAATTGGACGGAGAGTGACCAAACTTGAACCATTTAACTAATTTGAGTGACCAAGATTGGATTTAAATATTTCCAGTGACCAAACATGAACGTTTTTTGTAATCTCAATGACCAACCATGCAATTAACCCGATATTAGTTGCACAACACAAGTTAAAATAGAAAAGGGTAAATACAATATATTAGCCAGAGCTATTGAGTAGTGGGGAATAATAGCCACAACTATTGAAATACAAAAAATTAGCCAAACGTTAACTGAACTCACTCTTAACAATTTCGTTAGATGATGCTAACTAACCTTTACGATGCTGAGCTGGCTCCCACACGGCAGCCACCCCTCCCAATAAAAAATTGACACGTGTTAGAAGCAAAAAAGAAGAATTATGCTCTCTTCTTTCTCCAACCGTCTGTTACTTTCATTCACTTTCCCAGATCTGCGGTTCGCCACCCCTCCCTCCTCCGCCACCCACCACCAAGACGACAACCACCTTCTCTGAAATCCTCCTCCGCCCCTCCCCAGACCATTGGCCCATCGCCGATGACGAAGAGGACGATGACATCCTTGTTGTTGACGGACCTCCCCGCAGATTCGCCGCCTGCCCCCAATCCCTCGATTGCGCCATTCCCGTCGCCGTTGTTGCCGCCCTAACTCCACCCATGGAACAAGACGATGAGGAGCTCGTCCAGTCCCAATCGCATAGCTTCTTTCCCTCTTTTTATGGAATTTTAATTCTGTCATCGGCATGGGCATTACGAGCAAGAACGTCGTCCTGATCCAGCCAGCAAAGACGCCAGCAACCCCACCGTCTTCACCGTCAATTGCCCCGACAAGGCCGGTCTCGACTGCGATATCTGTTGCGTAATTTTGGAGTTCAAACTTTGAATTAATCGAGCAGGTCACCGTGAGATGGACATTTCGGTCGACCTAATCGTAACAGCGGTCGACCGAATTGACTAATTTGGGCACCCTGAAGACTCATCGCGGTCGACCTCAAAGATCATACGGTCGACCGTTTGTAGTTTAAGTTGTTATTTTTGGTTGACCACTATAAAACCTCGGTCGCCCTTTTCGGTGGTGTCAGAAGCAACATGGTTGAACGTAAAGGTATACAGGTCGAACACTTGATGACGGTCATTCACAAAATGGTCGACCATTTACAGCATGAGGTCGACCAGATTGAAGAGAAGTGTTGTATCCATTTATCCATCATATTTGACGTAAAATGAAGATCGTAATTCGATTTCGCGATCGACCCAATTCGGTTCTAGGTCGACCGAGTATGGGTATTTTAATGCAAGTACAAATTATTTTTCAAACCAACATAAAAACTAAACAATGATAACAAGGACTCATAACTTCATAACATAACAACTAAACAAACTAACAAGAAATACAATAAAACACAAATCAGAAATGTTCACACATAACTAAAATCTAAAACCACATAATAACAATCAACAATCGTTTTTAACACTTAACAATAAAAACACATAATTTAAAATCATCGAGTTCCTACTCATGTCCCCTCTCTCCCTCATCCACATTTTCTTCATTGTTGTTGCTAGGATTTTGGTAGTCGGATGTGGTGGGATGCATGTATCTTCCACTGAAAGATCCGGGGGGGGGGGGGGGGAACCTATTTCAGAGTTTTGGTGGCGTTGAAGGGAACTTATATTCGTATTTATAGAATTTTAGGACGTGAATGGGTGGACCCAATTCGTTTTCTTGTCCAATTGTGGAACCTTTCTGGTGTTTGAATTCTAATCCAATACGGATACGGTGTGCATGCGGTCGACCTATTAGGTGCAAAAGGGTCGGCCTATGACAGGGGCGGAGCTAGGAATTAAACTTCGGGAGGGCCGGAGTTAGTTAGTACATAACTGCAAAAATATAAAAAAACAAAAATTTATAACGACATAACATTAGTTAAAATAATCAAGATAGAATTAATTTAAAGTATTCTAGTATGCTATGTTCAAAATAAATGATTAACATGTAATTTTTTCAATATTATTATACCTTGCATATGAATTTATGATTATATTAGTGTTTATATGAATTATTATTTAATTACATATCCAAAACACATCCATAAAATATTAATGTAAAAGTTGAATAACTTGACTAACGTTATTTGAAATCATCGGAGTTATAAGACCAAGCAGGAAACTTGAAGAATTAAACTGAAAATAAAATAAATAAAAAAGTTAAAATAATAAAATACCAAGCAGAAAACAAATAAAAAAGTTAAAATAATAAAAAAGCTGCTTTTAAGGCTCGAACCTGGTACCTTTCAGCTACTATTCTACTACAAATCCGCTAGACTACAAGAACCTTATGTTAATAATGTGTCACTCGGATTTTAAATATATTTAAAGTTGATTTTATACGTAATTCTCGAAAGTTCCTAGGACTTTATACTTAAGTTTCAAAATTCTCGGGGGGCCGGGGCCCCCCCGAGAGCCTACATAGCTCCGCCCCTGGCCTATGAGGTATTTTGGTCGATCTTTCATTCTGTTCGACCCCCAAAGAGGTCGACCGAAAAGTCCATGTTACGCTGATATGCATGTCAACGTAGTAAAGTCCTAAACTTGACGAGACCAATTAAATTTGTATGAATTTCTTTTCACGCTCAATTGTATAAATTAGATTATGATATGGACAGAAATTTGATAATAATATTTTTCCAATTTATCCGTGGAGACTCAGACTGAAACTTTACTCGTCGTTTTCCCCCTGTATTATATGTTGATATCTTCACATTTATATCGTACAGAATTGAAGTTGCAGAAATAAGGAACGGAGAGAGACAAAAATCTAGAGACGAAAATGCCACTTTTTCCATTTCAATATTTCCGTCGAACAACGGACTATAGAGAAACATGCACACAGAATCATCACTCACTCTTACACAACCGCAATTCTTTCATCATACAAGTATTCAGTAACCAACAAACAACATTATAAAAACACAAATCACAGCCTTTTAAGTAGCTGACACCATAAGCTCTGATAGGTTCATTGTCCCTTGTACCAAACTCTTCTAGTCTTTCAGTGCCTCCGGAGAGCAACAGCGGAGAGAATAACCAGCACCACGAACATAAGCACCGCCACAAACCCGGCCACCACTGCGCCACTCACCTTCTGGCAGAAATCGCCGAACTGCTGACATATCGCCAGCCAGTTGGTGTTGCTGTTGCCGTTGTGCGCCAAGTACACGATGGCCGCCGCCGCTGCCGCCGCCGCCGTGTTCAGAGTCAGCGCCACCTACATACAGTCAGACAAGTAAGCTCACGTCGACTTTACCGCCAACGAAATCAAGATTCATTGGAAATGGTCCTTACAATGTCGAGAACGAGGAGAAGGAAGCGTGGCGCGGCAGCTTGCGGGCGAACGATGCAGACAATTGAGAATGGCAGGGAAAGCACAAGGTAGCCTCCAACGATCCCCATTGCAATCACAAAAAACCTGCAATTTTTTTACCAACATAATGGGAGGATAAGATGAAGGCAATTGCGTAGTGGCGCTCTTGAGATGAGCTGGTTATGAGACGTACTGGAATGTAGGGAGGTCGTCGTAGCTAGCTTGGAACTGGAAGAACTGAGTGAAGAAAGGCAGGGTTTCGTCACTGGTTCCCATTGTGGCAGCTGCGGCCAGGGCGGATACGAGAGCAGCGAGCCTCAGGAGGAAGTCGAAGATGGCGACGCCTCTGTGGTAGCCCCCTGTTTTGCCTCCATGCTTGGCTGCTGCGATGATCGAGGCTTTCCCCTTGGGCACTGAGCTCGATTCTGGGACGTCGATGGTGGTGGCTGCTTCTTTCGTCGACATGGCTGGGATTTCGGGTGGTGGAAAGAGTGTTAAGAACTGGAAGGAGAAGAGCTTTGATGTATTTGCAGGCTGTAGGAGAAAGGTTCTGATTTTGCTTCTGTGTTGATGAGAATGGAGGGGGAAAGGGTGGTAGCATATATAGGAAGGTGAATTGATAAGTGGTGTTCAAAGGGCTAGAAAGGGGAGTTGTTGGTTTTGCTTTGTTGCCAATTTCTTTGTTTCCAGGGAGTAGTTGCTCCTACTTCAAAAACAGAGCAACATATATGTGGGATTAACAACTCCTATTCATGTTGCCTTGGAGTTGGTACTAAGAATTATGATTGGTCTCTTTACAATCTACACCACCTGTTGTTCATAAAGAACGACTTATAATTAATTCATCATACATGGCTTACTGTCTATAAGATATGTCTAATTTGATTGATCATACTCATCAATCGATTTGATATTGTTACATGCATAACTGAAGATTTACAGGTTTCCAAAGAAGTGGAAGTGAAACATATCTGCATTTTACCATGTACTTTTTTAACATCAGGTAATCAGGTCTTCAGGGATATTGTGCAGTTGTGCAAAAAGTGGTACAATATGCACATTTTTTGCCTTTCAACACAAGGAACTCTGTGGCTATCCCCATTGGAAAGAAATTCAAGGAACCAACACCCAGGGGTTTACATCATTAAGTTATTCGGTGGTGCCTAAACAAACTGCCACGGTTTGTTGATGGTTGTCTGTTTACTTGCCTGATCTCGCCCTTCCGGTAGTCTATCAAATTCGCTATGGTTATGACTGAGCCAACTTCAATGAACTGAAAAACAACTTTGGAAGTCAACTCATGGTGACATTGACACAGACCATCCTCGCTCTGCAAGTGCTTCTGTGACCTTCTTAGCAGCCTCTGCAGTATCATTTAGTGGAGCATAGCTCCAGGTCTCCGACATCTGTAGTAAAATGTAGAGTATTTTAAGTTATCATACAGAAATTATTTTGAGATTGAGCATTACAAGAAACTTGTTAGGATAAACTTACGTCCTCTTCACCAGTGAAAGGTCGGACCATGCCAAGTTTCTGCAAACGCTCCTGGAAGTCAGCAAACTTCCATTTACACCTTTCAGCTCCTATGACATACACAGGCTTCCTGCAGATCAGAAAAGTGGATTGTTGACTTTCAGTTGAACAAATTGATTTTCAAGGGAGTAAAGATTTGATCTTTTCATGTTACCCTGAACAAACATACATACCCAGTACTGCAGGCCTCACTCAGCATACTTACAGAGTCAGCTGTGATGACAAAGGCATCAGCCCAAGCCAGATGGCCCATATGTGGATTTGAACCTATTCCAGTCAATAATTGAGAAATATTCATACCTCCTGAATGGAGATTTAAATTTAAGTGAAAATATTTGCCACTGATATCTAACTGATAGATACCTTGACCATCCCAGATGCAAACCTTCGGGTTAGCACTAAATGCTTTCACAAGCAGCTCCACTACCTGTCAATATAAAAAAAAAAAGCGAATAATGAGGGGAAGTACCAATCCAAGAGAATAAGCTATTAACGCAGTTGCTGAAAATACCTTCTCTGGGGTTCTCCGGGAAAAGGATATTCTAACACTTCCACAACTCGAAAGAACATTATGTAGCGTATCTATTAACTGCATAGCAAGATCAGCACCATACCGACAATTACCTACAGGGAATGATGTAACAAGTTGTGCAGGCAACAATCACTAATAATTCATTCTTTCAAAAAAGCAGCTATGAAGTGAGGGAGTATAGAAACCATTATAGTCAGTGTTTCCGTGAGTTGGAAAAGGAAAAGAAAACAGACTAAACTATATATCGGGATGAGTAACATGAGTATAGTTCTAGATAGCCCCATGAACTATGTTGCTATGGGACTTTGCAGAGGGTAAGTGATGGAACCTCGTTAGGATCTAGCATAAACTGCTAACTGAACATATCGGTGGACATGCATATTAACCTGTGGGTCCGCCAACATTGACAACAAGCAGAGGCTTTGGTAAGGACTGCAACTCTTCATGCCATACAGAAGCAGCAGTCCTCAAGGCAGCAGAATCAACTTGATGAAGAGCTCCAACAGTCAGTACCTGACATCTCAAAACCCTACTTATAAGTTCTATTTCCTTCCGAAATAAACTAATCACTGTGAATAAAAACAAAAAAATTTAAACACTCTCACAAACCAGATTGAAGAAATAGCATTGAACCACCATGAAATACATACCACATGTTTATCAGGAGGCTCTCGTGGTGTTATCCACCTCCGGAGAAACCAAGGGACTTGCTTCTGACCTTGAGGAGTCAACGGATAGTAATCATGTTGAGGAGTAATCACCAAATCAAACCTATTGAGACGTGTTCTTGGATGTTGTATCTGCGGCAAGATTGCAACTACCAACATCAGACAATTAGCACCGAAAATATCAGGAAAAAAAAGGACATAACAGAATAAGATAGTTTGGCTGGAGGCAGAACGATTCCTACAATGAAAACATGTAGCCAGCACTTGCGCCAGGCATTACTCAACGATCATAAAATACTAATTTTAATGGCAAAATTTAACCTGTACAACAAACACATTTTCTGGAGCTAACCGTCTTATCGAACTTGCTACCGGAATGGTGTCCCTCCCTGAAGCAACGATCAACAACGGTCCATCCCTGAAGAGAAATGGAAACCAATCATACCCATACCCATGATCACAAATGTAACCAGGAGAAAAATTAAATCGTACTTGTGAAATGAATCTCGAGCCATGGCTGCAATCTGCTTCGCATCAGCTTCGTGTATATTTGTAAGTCCTGCAATACCCAAATGCAACATTTTCTGATCAATACTCATCAGTCATCAGTATTCACCGCACAAGAGAAAAAAAGGGGCAAATTCGAACTTCAGAGGAGCACCAGCTCTTGAAGACGACGAAGGCGCCACTCCGTGGCCGCTTATTGCCGCACGAAAGCTTCCCAAGCCGTCAAAAACGATCCGGCGCATGAGGTAGTCAACTTTCCAGTGTACAGACACCGGAAGCCAATGGAGCCAGCCGCTGATCCCTCCAGTTGGCCTCGTGACACGCTAGAATAAATGAACGGAACGAATTTCAGTACAGAAGCCATAGATTTTTCTCGAGAGTAAACAAATTTCAATCCAGTCGAACAAAGCTTAGAGGTTCATACGTATAAAGAATGGCGGGAGACGAGTCCGAGAGCTCGAACCAACCCGATACACTGATTCTCTGCCCCAGCGAACCCATTTCCAATTATCACCGCTCGCCGGACCACTCCGTAATCGACGCCGACGCCGTCAAACGGTAGCCGCCTGATCGTTCTCATATCCCGTGTTCGATTGAGCGGAAAGCCGGAAACTCGGGTAGCGAAAGCGAAGCAACTTGACAAGATGTGGAGGCCGTTTGGGCCTAACCTTCGACCACTATGGAGTATGGGCTATCACTATTGGGCCAAAAGGCCCAAATCACAGTTTTCCGAGCCCGACTCGAGATAGTTGACGACCCCTTTATATGAATTCTGAATCGGCGCTGACCGTGGAAGGCGAAACTTTGGCTTTGCCGTTGCACTGAGGCAATACTGTAAGGAATGAGGACAAGCGCCGATGGAGGAGCACCGGAGGTGACTCTGGAGACTTCGATGGGCGCCTTCACCGTCGAGGTACTTCCAAATCTTTTCTCTGTCTCACCTTCCGTTTGGTTGCTGAGGAAACTCTGTAGGAAAAATTGACGACTGTTCTTCCTTCCAAATCTTTGTTTTTTCTTTGCGTGTTTGCATAACTAGGGATTGTTTTTGGTTACCTGCAGCTGTATTACAAGCACGCTCCAAAAACTTGCAGGAACTTCCTTGAACTGTCTCGTAGAGGGTACTACGATGGTGTGAAGTTCCACCGGATTATCAAGGTATGGTTCAGCCTGCTAATAGTTAGGGTTTTTATCTAATTGATTTGGGTGATTTTGTGTTTTGCTAATGAAATTTGTTTGCTTTTTGAGTACAGGATTTTATAGTGCAAGGTGGGGATCCTACAGGAACAGGGAGGGGTGGGGAGTCCATATATGGGTGAGTGTTTGCTTCCCTTTTCTCTGAAGTTTGAGTGATAGGAGTTAGTTCTGTAGCATTTGTATAACGAATACGAATGAGATAAAGTATGATACTTTCTGTCATAGGAAAGATTATTTCTTGTTAGGTTCAGTTCAGTAGAGCCTTATGGAATTCTAAGAATGATTTCCTTCTTGGAGGGTATTATGCATTGGTTTGAACCTTTGAGCGTTGTCTTATAGACTTTTTTCTCTGTGGTTTATGTTATAGTAAGAAGTTTGAAGATGAAATAATGAAAGACTTGAAGCACACTGGAGCTGGGATTTTATCCATGGCTAATGCTGGTCCTGATACAAATGGAAGCCAGTTCTTCATTACATTGGCACCTTGTCCGAACCTGGATGGTATGCTACTGTAACAAACTCACCTAATTTTATTTGCATATTCCTAGCTGTAAAGGGTGATCTTTGTGCTTTCTGGTAGGTGGTTTTGAAGTGATCACTCTGTGCTTGTTTAGACATTGTTTTGTTGAGTGATTGATATTGAATGGCAGTTGTCAGTTTGAGTGCATTTTTCGCAAGTGCTACATGATTTGATGAAAATTTGGTGGTCACTTTGTCCTTTTCAAAGTCGATCCATGTTTGCAAAACTTACTGTAATGCTTGGGGCTGTCATCCTATGTGAGCTAATGTAACCCAAGAGTTTTGATCTGGTGGAGCAGTTTTCTTCCCGCTGGTTCAGAAATAGGAAGGGTGTGCTCAGAACATATGTAATCAAAGTCTTTGCTGATAAGCTTGACGCGTACCACATAATTAGGGATAGTTTGCGTGTATTTGTGTCAACCAACTTATATTGACATGTTTGTTGGTTCTGAAATAAAAGTCTTTGCTGATAAGCTTGATGTGTAGCGCACATATAGGGATAGTTTTTCGTGTATTTGTGTCAACAACTTATATTTCACCATTAAGCTTTGTATCATGTCCAAATTTTGTAGGAAAACATACCATCTTTGGAAGAGTTTGTGGTGGGATGGAGATAATCAAAAGACTTGGGAGCGTTCAGACTGACAAAAGTGACAGGTGAGTTTTTCATAAAATGTTCATGAATTCTGTTTTATGAAACTTGACTTTAAGCTAAGGCATTCGCTGTCACTAACTTAAACATGCTCAGTTTAGCTCAAAGTTCCATAATTTTGGTGGATTGCTGCAATGTTCCTACTAAAATCTGCTTACTTCATATGATCTATTTGATACATTGCAGGCCCATTCATGATGTGAAGATATTGAGAACGTCCGTCAAAGATTAAATGCTGCAAGGCAAGACGACAAATCCAGATAGAACTTAGGAATCAGCAATCGATGTATGCAATCAATGTCGACAACCGCTCTGCAGACCTGAAGCTGCTGAGAATGTAATTTGGCTTCAAAGGGGTACTGTTTTGCCCCTCGACAGCAATCGTGGATCTCAATTCTCAACCTGCCTTGTTTGTAAAAATGCTTATGTCAAGATAAGCAAATTTTATTAGAGAAAACTCAGCTGCGTTGTCTCTTAGACCCAAACCGGGCATTGTTTGAAGTCCTGATCCAAAGTATTACATTGTGCCTAGCTTTAACGTTCCGCCTTTGGATTCTGGTGGCGTTTATCTGTGAAAGAGTTATCCTTTGTTAGCGAGAGCTAAAATATTAGATGTGGAACCTAGCCATTTTTCCTTTATTTATATCTGGTCCTATTCCTCCTAACTGAAACATGCCACCCTCTCCTAAGGGAGGAGAAACAAGAGTAAAATATTAAAGATGCTTTAATAAAACCATCGGCCCGAAATTGCTCTATAATTTCACTTAAATCGTCATATGTAACAGGTAGAAAATACTAGCTCTCCAGCTACTGCTCTTCCTTGTTTCTTCTACTGGTTCTCTCCCCAAGAAAACAGAGTACAATAAGGATACAAACCAATGTAAACTATCTCCCATTTACAAAACCAGCCAAATTCTAGTTACCTATCCATCATGGGAAAGATACCCCAGATGCCCGCCTAACTACAACATCAGGTTCACCCTTGAATCCAAACCGTCAGAACTCCTTTCCTAACAACCCTTCTTTCCCAGAAAAATATATTCCCCTGCAGCAAACACCACAACACAGAACAACTCCTTCGCTGCCACAATTGAGACTAGTGTTTCTCACCTACACTTGCCCTTTGCGCCCAGCTCTAGAAACATCACACTCGAAGGGATAAAACGGGGTAGGAATCACACATCAGCTCATGATGACCCACTTCAGTTTCGACTTTGATTGTGTGGTACGCAGTGCGAGATTCTAACTAATCCCGTTCTCATCACAAAAATGATTGCCCATCGATGGTGCTGCTGCACCGAATCCATTCTCCTTGATAGCGGATCCATGCAGCAAGTCTTCTTCTCTTGAGCTTGTCATGCTCGAGATAGTAGTTGGGGGTTGTTGAGAGTTGTCGCTGGGTACATCTGAAATTACTTGTTGTTCCTGTTGTTGAATGAGTTGGATCATATGTTTTGAAGATGGCACATCACCCATGCAGTATCTCCGCCACATGTCCCTGTATGCCGACTCCAAGCCAAGAGTGAAGTTTGCTCCGTCACATACAGGCGATTTGGACATAAGATCTCGGAGCCTCATCCTCAAGCTCGAGAGAGCATCAACATCTGAAGCCAGTTGAAGCGCCATTTGAACATACTCATCCTCATTTTTGGCAACCAGATGTTCTAGTCCTGTACATTGCCATAATCAAAACTCAGCTGACTTCCCTTCAAACTCTTAAGGCTGGTTTTATTGCATGTTTGCTTTAGCTTTAGCGAAAAGAAACTGATTTGGTAGTAACTTTCAGTGAAAAGGAAGGGAAGTGTTTGGTTAGGTCTAGAAAAGGTACAGTAAGTAGGATATGAGATATTGTTTAAAAATGAAAGAACAGTAGTTTGTGATAATTAGAAAATGAGTATCGGGCAATGACTATATGCATATAGCACTAAGAACTTCTTTCAGAAGGACAAAGTTGGAAATGAAAATATTCTAGTGAGGGACTTTGGGCTATTAACAATTTGTCAATTAGAATTAGTATCTCCAAAATGTCGGATTGATTTGCTTAGGGTTCCTAGGTTACCTTTTCTTTGAACTGAAACAAACACACCCTTAATTCCACTCCACTTGCCATGGCAGATAGATCAAGTACACTAAACAAGTACAAAGAAAGGTGTCTCACCTACTTTGCTGAGAAGACTAACACCAACGTTGTGAGCATGTACCGCTCCAGCCATAGTAATACACGGCACTCCCATGAACAAAGATTCACACGTCGTTGTTGTTCCAGCATATGGGAACGTATCCAAACTACAACACAGTAAGATGTTATACACCATGATGATCTTTTCGCGCAAGAACTGGCGAGCACATTGAAAATACACAACAGAAGAACAGAGGTAAAACCAATCACGGTATATAACCGTGTTCTACATGTAAAATCCATCAACCAACAGAAGAAATTGACCAGATATAGCACATGTATAGTTGGGACTGGCATTTTAGTTGGTATTACAGCTATTAGGAGAAAAAAGTCCAAGCTAAAACAACTCCAGATGAGGTTTATGGGATGTGCTTCTATGACAACCCTACTTTAAATAAACAACCGACTAGGACAAGACTTTCTGCAGAAATTATTTGCTACATAAAAGGTTAGGTTATAGTCCTATTGTCAATTTAACAAGCAAGTAAATAAACAGAGCCTGGAAACACAGCTATAGGAGCCAAAAACTTCTTCAAGCCATTAAGGCACAGCAGGAAACCTTTTTGCTGCATTTAGTACTAAAGCTGATCGTTAATGGACTCAGTGTGATGCAGCACAAGCAGACAGCAAGGAAAGTAGAAGCAATGAAAACTTTCCATAACATAGGGTTAACCAGGAAAAGGACCCGTCTTGTATCACAAAGAATGGTATCTTCAAATCATTAGCATAATATGACCCATAAAGTTAAAACCTTGCCAAACTGGCAGAAACAACTGGCTTATTCACTGATATAGCAGGTCAACCAGGAGGTATCAAATTAGCATCTGATGACAGCAGTCCTACAGCAATAAAGGAGCTTTGCCACTGACGCTTTACTAGAAGGTAGCAACAACAGACTGCAATTATGTCATTTATATATTATTTCAAGATCTCACCTGATATCCATGAGAGAATATGCTTGCATATGATCATGGTTCAGAAGAATTAGAGGCAGAAGATCAACACGCAATGGTTCCAACCCTAGCTGCTCCAAAGTTGTCAGAAATTTCTGCCGAACACTATCGCAACAGAATGGCTTGCATTTAACAACCAGGCGAGAGTTTGGAACTGCACAGAGAATCCTAGCCCACACTTGCAGTACTCTAGGAGTTATCTGCCAGGGAGAGAAAGTTGCGAAGAGTGATGAGTAAGGATCCTCACCAATTACAATAATGAGTTTTACTAGAACTTGGCAAATAAACTTGCCCAACTATCTCCTGATACATACCTTTGCCAGATTGTTGAAACTACCAAATGTTATAAAGCCATTTGACACAGCAGGTGCAACCGCGACTGGCCCAGCTTCAGGGGACGGAGTGTAACAAAGAAAGGATTCTGGTAACCGGACTAAATCTTCGACATGGCTACAAACAAGTAAGAGATATTAGCACAGGTACCAGAGTAACTATAGATATTTCCAATCTAGAGGATCAAGACTCCCATCAGAACTGACAAAAGTAAAAGAGAGGTGGAAGAATCCATACTTCTGTTTACTATCTGGTGGATCAGCCAGAGAATCAGTGATTCTGTAATCAATGCTAGGTAAACCAGTTGTGTTTGGATACCCTATCCATGTAACCTGAACAAAAAAACAATTATCAAACTAAATCCTTGTATAAAAAGAGCATAAGCATATTTCAACATAATGCTTCTTACTGGTATAGAATACTCAATCAAGCACCCAGCAAAGTTCATACGTTCAGGTAAACCTAAAAAGACTAATTTGCAAGAAGTATACAACACAAACTCCAGCTATGTGAGTTCTACAGGTACCTTAAGCATCATCACAGTTTGCCACACCTAACATTACTACCGCATCACTGTGCTCACTAATGACTTCCTCTCACTATTAGAGCATATAGGCAAAGATGCAATAGGATTGGTGCTTCCTCTGAAAGGATTCTACATTTTATGTCCGGTATCGGTTAGATAAATATACCTCTTACTGCTTCCAGCTGGCTCATGTTGAAGACACACAAAATAAAATCTTGAACAGATGCATCATGCATGTACTGACATCAATTACAGAAAAAGCAAAACAAAGTCTCTGGCCACACTTGCTATCCATGAGCAAGTAACCAGTCCAAAAGCAGTTTCCACCTCTCTTCTAAAACAACCAAATTAATGTTTAGCATGGAACAACAGCAGTAGAAAGCAAAATACACTTTTCCACTCATGCCAACAATTTCATGCATACCTGAACAGGTGCTGGTCGACACGCCATAGTGCCCAATTTATTGTTAGCAGTATGTCCAGTTAGTTCCACTAAGATGTCAACATTGTCTTCTCTAACCAAACCTGCCACCCTCTTTTCATCAATTCCATATATGTCTCTCCACGACCCTCCTTTTTTAAGCACTTTCTCTCTGAACCTATGCGTTTTTGCATCAGCCTGTAAACAATCATAAGCGTTGATATTTTGAGCAAGTGCATAAGACGGACCCACAATTTCATAAATAATAGGCACATTAGACAGATGAAAAGAAAGGCCATTAAAAAATTGGCATTGCCATCGTCATATAAATGCAAACAGTTGACAAGAACAAACCCAAACAAGCAGAACTGTCATGAGTTGTACTAACAACAATTAAAAACATATCTACAAAACCAGAGTAACGCAATTACAAGTGGCCTACATTTGCCTACAGGGCAAGAGTCAGATAACCTGTAGCCCCAAGATAGCTGCAAGTTACGACAGAGACATTCTCACAATGCAACAAGAAAAATAGCATAGACAATACCTAAACATAAGAAAACACTAGCTTGGATGAAGATGGCACATGAATAAATTAGAAAAACTGAATAATGCTATTACAATACCTTGACAACTGCCGAATACACAACCACTTTGTAATTCGTATAGTCGTGATAGACAAGGGGTGCCTCAATGAAATAAGATACAGAATGAGTAAAATAATCTGGAGACACATATCCAATGACAAGTGGCCTTTCTGGTTCTTTTGGATTGTCCCAGGAAGTGTATTGAGGATACAGCCTCATAAAGCGCCTACCCCAGTCCCTGCACATCATTTCAATTACAGATCAACAAATAAACCCAGGTTCAACCAACAGGCAATAAAATGGCAAGATATGAACTTCAAAACTTATGCCAACATAAAACCATATTAAGGAGGAACTGACTAGGGAAAGCTTCAGCGAAAAAATCCAATAACAGCAAACATATAACAAGGAAACCCAAAAATGACGAGTGAAATAAATGGACGATTATTTCAGCGGCACACCCTTGTACATTGCAGATTTCCGAGGAAAACAACCATTCAAAATTTCTAAACAAGACACAAAGATTAAAAGAAGTATTCGCAGGAGCACTTTATAAAATGCCTTGATCGGAACTTATTCTTTGTTCAGTTCCAAATTGCACTCGCTCTAAGGTGAATAGCACACACGTCCGCAAGTTCTAACAAGAAAACTGAGACTCTGTAGTAACAATCAAAATTTGCTAATACTAGCAACTAAAAGCTAAGATAAAATTGTGAGTCAGCTAAAAAAATTGTTAAGAGTACTGTGCAAAACCTGTGTGTCTCATATAGCTCATCATCATGGCCCTCGTGTATGTAATTCATAGCAAGCAATCGATTCTGCAGAATAGTACAGATAAGCAATCAGATGCAGCATCAATAGACGAGTTCTTGATTTGTCTCAATCTGGAGAAAGATCAGTTATAACGCATGTACATTAAGAAAACAAAAGATGTTTCGGCCAAACATGCTGAAAAGCCAACAACCAAGAGAAAAGAGAAGATATGAAACCAAGAAACACTTCAGTCGTCAGAAACAGTAAACACTTCATACACAGTGATAGCAAAGGCATCTCAATGAACACGAGCAATAAAAAATGACTTGAAAGGAAGGCATAAGAATTTTAGGAGCTGGACTATGAAAAAGAAGAGAACTCATACCTGGCCAGCATTACGAGAATCTGGATCTATCTTTAGGCATTGCTCATATGCAGTAATAGCCATAGATATATTTCCAGCATCTCTATAAAGGACCCCTGCAAAGGCACGATAGAACATTATGCATGCAGGAAAGACTCAAGCCCGTTATGCAAAAAACAGTAATCAAGTTACAATCTCAAGGGTAATACTGATCACATAGGTCTAGCCATGTGATGTTTGAAAATCAACAAATGTTGCAAAGCACACATGCCGGGACAGTGGTTGTACACATAACACATGGAGTCATAAGGGGGCCAGAGTAACGTCTCACAGATGAAGAGAAATACCCAAATTATTGTATGCTTCAGCATAAGTAGGATTAGCCAATATCGCTTTCTCGATCATGCTTGCAGCTGCATCCATTTTTCCCTGTTAGCAAGAAAGACTTGCATTAGTGGAGAAATGGCTGTTTAACAGCAGTACACAGGGTGAAATTATATCAAACCTGGACAGTGTACACAACGCCAAGGTTGTTCAGTGACTGGGAGAAGTTTGGCTTGATTGATAAAGCCAGCTGCAAAAGTGTTGTTCAACACAAATTAATCACAGAACTTTACATGCTAGAACAAAAATTCAATTCTGGTACAATTAGAGAAAGTTGCCTGGTAGCACTCCACTGCTTTATCAAGATTATCCCGGTCCTTATATATTACTCCCAAATTGTTGCACGCCTCAGCGCAATGGGGATTGAAGTGGAAAGCAAGTTCGTAGAATACAATTGCCTGGAACAAAGAAACAGAACAATGGTCACTAAGAAATTAGGTTGAGCGATTTGTACCCTAACTAATGCACTACACATCAGTAACAAAGAGATTCCTAGACTAATTTGGATTCTGCTTCAATCAATGCACCTCTGCCTGATAAACGAATAAGCACCTAATTCATACATGAGCAAACTCACAGTAATGAAGTTCACAAGCCACATACCATATCAAACTGCAGCATCTCACCATAAGCAACACCAAGATTGTACATAGCATCAGCATAGTGCCAATTATAATATAAAGCCTTCTTGTAATATGCCACGCCTTGACTGATGTCTCCCTCCAGTTTAACCTGCAAATTGATCGCTGAACCAAAATCAGGTATAAAAACAATCAAAATAAAGAAGAGAAAATATATGTATATCAACCAGTTCAAAATCAGCTCCCTGACCACTCATTACTAGAACAATAAGCAAAATAACCTCCTAAGGAACGCTTCAGCTCGTATGCTGAGGAAAGTGAAATGGTCCAGTAGGAAATAGAAAACAATGGGAATGGAAACCCACCTTTGTGCCTAAATCAGTCAGTGCTATTGCCATGTTATTTTTGGCAATTTCAAAGTTAGGTGAAACAGCTAAACACCTGCAACGAAAGACCAATTAATCAATGAGTGCATAAGAATCCACAATGATGGAATGATAACCCTCAAATGCAATTTTTAGCATATGACTACCAACTAGCATATTACCTCTCATAACAGGCAATCGCTGACTCCAAATCACCTCGATTTTTGTGTATGACACCCATATTGCAATATGCTTCTGCGTACATGGGCCTCTCCAAGGCAGCCTTTTCATAGCAACTAAGGGCAGTGTCATATTTCATCATTTCAGAATATACTACACCAAGATTGTAATATGCAGGCTGCACATAAGAAGCATGACTATCAGGATCTTAACCAACAATCAGGAGGCAGACCATAAATACAATTCTTGGAAGCTACAATAAGCTAAAAAGTATCAGATTGGGTGGTCTAAGAGAAGCTAGGAATATGAATTACCGCATAGTGTGGATCTATATTAAGAGCTTCATAGTACTTTTGAATTCCCTCTTGGACGTTGCCAGAAAGCTTTAAACTCGTCCCAAGATCTGTTAAGACAATTGCTAGACATTCAGCAGCTGGCTTATATGAAGGATCTGCAGTTAGAGCCTTCTGATATGACTGCACAAACCATAGAAAATGCAACTAATTAAAGAGTGACCAAGTAGTTCTCACACAGTTGAAAAATATATAGAACACCAATACTTAACCACAATGCAGACGAGAAAGCAACCAAAGACCATGTTCATTAACAGATTGCCAAAGTGCTGGAAAAGACTCGTGGGAACAAAGAAAAAAATGAACTTTCACAATCAATAAAGATAATGTTGGTGCAAGCATATTACTACACTACAAAGTCAAACAAGGAAGCAAATACATAACTAATATAATAACCTAATATATCATAGGAAATGAAAAAGCAAAAGATCCCATATTGGACCTCATCCAACAATTCACGTTATGCATTCTTTTATGACATGCCCTCATTATTTCAATGCAGGGACTCCCTCTTATCATGGATATTATCCCAAAATATAAGAGATACTACAGACAATCTGGTCAAACTAGCTGCCTATTCCTTAGATTAGGAAACGAAATGAGCACATTCTACTTCTACATGCCAGTTTTTCAGCCAAAGCTCAACAGCGAAAGGAAAACTGCACCATTGATACATGGTTGAAAGAAAGAACAAATCTTGCAACTTCAGATAATGGCCAACAGATCAGCAGTTCTGCTACCAAATAATTTTCTGAGAAGTGACCTGACAGTCAAGGAAGCATATGCAAATACCTCAGCAGCATCAACTAGACGGCCTTCGTCTTTGTAGAGTATGCCACAATGAGTGAGGGCGCAGGCATTCTGGGGTTCTATCCTGACAGCTTCAGCAAAACTGTCAAAAGCCAGCCTTCCCATGTTCTGCATCTGGAGGCATATCCCTTTTCCAATATAAGCTTCAACATTTGCACTATCTTCCTCCAATATCCTCTCATAGAGAACAAGAGCATCAGCAAACTTGTTTCTGGATCGCAGAATATTGGCATAATTCAAGGCATCCTTCCCTTGGAAATGCTTCTGCAATGAAGCCATAGCCGCAGGACTGCCACTGACACAAGGAGAAGACTCTGATTGTTTAAGGAAACCATTATCTCCTACAGGTTCTCCATCTTTCCCTTTACCAACAGCATCCTCGGGCAATGCCATCTAGCCTTTCCACGACTTTAATTTCCTAAAATAACAAAATTGACAGAAAAAATGACTAAACTTTTTCAACGTCTAAACAACCCCTCCCTGTATAGGAACACAAAGCCAAAACCAAACCCTCTTAGGTATAAAAATGTCAACTTTCTTGGGGATTGAACAATGTGATTCCAATGTCATCGGTAATATTGTACCAACGGAGGTAACTAGGTCCACAACAAGACAACATCAATAAAACCCACTTGACATGTCTTAAGGATGCCAATAAACCACACTATTTGTATTAAAATTGATGCAACTAATCTCATCAAGCTCGGACTTATCATCATTTCCCCTTGAGCAAATGAAAACTCTCCAAGACCATGGGGAAACAAATGATAAAACCAAGAACGGCATTTAAACCCTACAAAACCTCCAAAAATGAGAAACCCAATAACAAGGGTATGCGGGAAAATGTGATCCCAGTTCCAACTCGTTGCATTCTAAACCACACCAAGGCATGGAAAATGAAAAGGAAATAAAGAAAGCTTCAAAATTTGGGGGAGAGAAATACCAGAAAGGGAATTTCGGGATGCACGGACTTGCATTCACAGTAGAGCAGAACCCTAGGAAGTACGATGGATTAGACTGACAGCAGTAAGGTGGGTATTACAGCTTTCGGGTTAAAGGGGAGCGCAGGATAAGCAGGAAAGACGGCGTAGGTTAAGAGGAGCAGTCCAAGTAAACACCGCTGAAGACCTCCATGGAAAGGGTAAAAACTGTGAACTTGAATTCCAAAGAAGAAAAAGGGGGAGAGAGTTTGGACGTGAAGGGAGGCGGAGACGCCGCGCCGCAGCTCTCTCTCTCTCTCTCGCCCTCCGACACGGAAGAGAGAGTCCGGATGTGTCCAAAAAACAAAATTGCAAGTCCCACTCGGAAAAAAAGATTGGAGAAACAAAGAGAGAAAAGCTGATGAAAGAGAGAGAGAGCACCTGCTGTCCGTTCGTTGAATGAAACGAAACACTGTTGCGGCCTAACAGGGACAACTGGTTTCTTTCTTACCCTTCTGGTTCAATATTATTTACTTCTCTGTACCACTCCTATTGTTCCAACTTCCAGGTCCGAGCTAGATAACCATTAGCCACAAAATGATCATTCTACTATGTGCAATGCAAGAAAATCAACACTAAATTTGAAACGTAACAAAATGATCACTTAAGTGTTCAATATTATTTACTTCTTTCTTCACTCATCCTAATTTTATTAGTTTTTTTTTTCGAGTAATATCAAAAGAGCACAAGAGTTATACAAACAAAACTACCCACAAACCCACTACAAGCGACACTCTAGTGAAGCCACCTAGTAAAGTCGAAAGACTCTACTCTAGAAAAGACAATAGCAATGCTTTATGCGTCACTCTATGGGTAGCACTGTTGATGGCTCTAGGAACCGTCCTAAACACTATACAAACTGACAAAAAGTCTAAAATCTGACGACACTTCCGGAGCACCGAACCTCCAACGAAATCTTCTAATACATCTTGCGGGATCTGGTTGATGGCCACCTCGGAATCACCTTTCCCTTATCACTTGAGTCAAGGATCTTAATGCGATGACGGAGATAGCATCTTTTACTGCTAATAACTCTGCCAGATATAAGTTGACTACTCCCTGGTGACGCATAACGGCTGCCAGCACCACATGCCCGTCTAACCCACGAATAACAAGACCAGACGAGCACCCTGAGTCACGAACAGCTGCATCAAAGTTTATCTTCAAATGGTCATCTTGTGGAGGTTCCCAAGACGAAGGAGGAGGAATTGGAAGGAGCGATCTGGGGCGGAGGAGGGGGGTTAAAATTGGAGGCTTGAAGGACTTGGTTGGAGAATTGTATGGCGAGAGAACGGACATTAGATTGGTAGAATTCAAAAGTCACTTTATTTCTAAACTTACAGATTCTCCAAAGAAAACATACGCATTGGAGAGTGTGGAATGGGGAGATCTCAGAGATCATGACATGTCGCCACCATAGACTAAAATTAACAGTCGGGCGGAATCATTGAAGTTGCTCAATCCCACTAAGGTCCACATCTTGGTGGAAAGGGGGTATCTGAAGAATAAGTGTTCAATGCTCTCTTGACATCGCCAGCACGTATGACATCGATTGAGGCAGTTAACTCCACTGGTTTGTAGGGCAGCCACTGTGGGGGTAAAACTACAACATACTTTTTGAAACCAAAGAGATTTCCTTTTAAAAAAATTAAACCAAAATAAATGTGACTATTACTATTGCTAAAATAATTATGAGCATATTAATTATGGTAATCAATTCAAATAACATTTTCTTGTATATGCGAATGCAATTATGATAGCTAGCTTCGCCATGTCTTGTCGGAGAAAGCACCATCTATCTATGTATCTATCTATATCTATACCTATACTATATATTATGACAATTCAAAAGTAACTCCTTGCCACATAAGCACTTGGAAAAATAACAAGTTGCCTAGGCGGACATTTTTTTTTAATAACAAAAAACTTTATTATTGATATAGTTATGAAGCTATCTCTTTCTTCATATACTACTTATGCTCACTTTTACTCAACATTAATAATAAGTTACATTGAGAATGTAAATAAAAACAAGCATAAATAAGAATATTTTTTCAATTAATTTTTTTTTCAATTAAACAAAAAATCAAGTAAATTATCTACTCATTTTAACCAAAATTTAATTATAAGTTAAATTTTGATGAAAAATTTAAAGAAGTACACACATAAATAATAATATCTTTGTCTACTAAATAAAATATAACGACACAAAGAGACAAATCAAGCATTTGACAATCAATCGACTTTGAAAAATAAAATATATGAATTTATATATTAAACCTTCTTTTCTTTATAATATATATGTCTAAAAATTAAAATAATTGTTATGTAAATAGTTATTTTATTTAATAAAATAATTTTCAGAATATAACTTGATCGAGCAATAATAATTATTTCTCAAAAACATTTCTATTCATCCCGATTAAGTAAAGAAATATATTCATATTGTACCTGAAATTTCTAAAATGAAGAGTAATCACATGTTCAATATTTTATAATTTGTTTTAAGTTCACATTAAAATATTTAATTTTGATGATTTTGGTTGAGCAAGCTCAATTGAGTTCATAAATAGTATGCTAATAAATTTTCTTTTAAGATTTAGAGTTATTGTCGAGGATTATACATCAAAGTTTTCAAGATGACTTAAGTATGAGTTTTGACGAACTTTGACTTTATACCTTAAGACGAGACACAATATAAATTAACAAATGACACGTGTGAATGATAAAGGAATCTTTGTTAAGAATATACGATAAAAATCACGTTTAATCAATCACTAACCTAGGCATTGATCAAATAAGGATTGACAAATTTTTATTTAATAGTTGAATGTCTTTTAGACAAATCAAAATTTGAAGATTGAGACAATAAATAAATATCAGTGGTGTTAGTTGAGATATCTAAACAAAAAACTTTTATAGTTACAAGAATCAAAATCAAGATATTGGGTTAAAATGAAGAATCTCTAATAATAAGGATGAGTTTAATAATCAATTGTAATAAGTCATTTGGTTATATGGTGTGAGACTATAACTCCATGCCAACTTTTGGTAATAATAAAAACTTTTTAATATCAAAGTATCAAATAGGAATTTTCTATTTTGTAACGGTAAACAATAAATTTGTCTACAATACATCCAAGAATATCAAATGTATGTCAAATGTCACAATATTTGTTTGAATTCTTAAATTTTATAAAAAAAAATTCAAAAAATTATAAATCAAATTTAAAACTAAATTAGTGTCACATCAACGAATAGCTAGCTCTCACCCTTCCACAGTGGACAAGTTCTAATTCTTGCTTATGTATATTTTTTTTCTCTTTAAATTGTCATAAGTATAAATAAAACCTAAATTAAGTTAATAACATAGATCCAACATTTTGGTTTGTTCCTATCCTTTTTCTTATACAAATTCTCTCTATAAAAATAAAGCGCAACATTGAAAATAAAAAAATAAAGAAATTGGATCAAGCCCCATAAAAACAAACAAACCTCTCTTCTTATTTGCTCAAATTCATGAGATTTCTAGCATTTATTTTCTCTATTTTTTTTCAAACTAATACAGGAAAGGAAAGAGTATGACATATTGAGTTTTTAATATTTGTAAGATTAAAATGTAGCAGGGGGTTATAAGTAGAAGGGAACACATGTGAGATTTTATTGTTTGTTTCAATTTCTACACATTTGCAATGACATTTGTTTGTTTCCTTATTGTGAAATTTTGCCTAATTGAATCTCAAACTAAAACTTGATTTTGGCCTGATCGTTTTCTTGACAACAATTATTTGGATTGATGCATCAACCGTGTTCATGAATGAAGATATTATAAAATACAATGAGTTGAGTTTTATGGAAGTATTCAACTTTTACAATTTGTCTATTTTGTATTACTTATTAGGTAAAAAAAATACATCATTGGTTTTTTTGAAGGGGGTATGTAGCTCTCTACAAATATAAATTGTGTTTATATGCAGTTTAGTTTGCTGAAAATATCATTTTGATAAATTAGTGACAACTGATAGTTCTATTTCTGGTTGGTTTTGCTAGAACATTTTAAAAATAAATTAAATGAATAAGCAGAAGATTGATGATGTGGATGATAATGTGTTTCCACACCAAAATTGCACAAGTAAATGATAGTGCACGATGTTCGTGGGATTTACAGCACGATATTATGTATTATCATATACCAAAATACAAGAAAGGAGAAGAAATGAAAAACTCTATGCTTATTTTTTTTTAAATAATTGAAACATATTTGCTTATTTTATTTTTTAAACTTTTTTGTCACTATTGTGTGTGCTATAAAATTAATAATCTCTTATTTTTATATCCTAAATCTCAAACTAAAACTTGATTTTGGCTTGATCGTTTTCTTGACAACAATTATTTGGATTGATGCATCAACCGTGTTCATGAATGAAGATATTATAAAATACAATGAGTTGAGTTTTATTGAAATATTCAACTTTTACAATTCGTCTATTTTGTATTACTTATTAGGTAAAAAAAAATATACAATTGGTTTTTTGAAGGGGGTAGGTAGCTCTCTACAAATGTAAATTGTGTTTATATGCAGTTTAGTTTGCTGAAAATATCGTTTTGATAAATTAGTGACAACTGATAGTTCTATTTCTGGTTGGTTTTGCTAGAACATTTTAAAAATAAATTAAATGAATAAGCAGAAGATTGATGATGTGGATGATAATGTGTTTCCTCACCAAAATTGCACAAGTAAATGATAGTGCACGATGTTCGTGGGATTTACAGCACGATATTATGTATTATCATATACCAACATACAAGAAGGGAGAAGAAATGAAAAACTCTATGCTTATTTTTTTAAATAATTGAAACATATTTGATTATTTTATTTTTAAATTTTTTTGTCACTATTGTGTGTGCTATAAAATTAATAATCTCTTTTATTATATCCTAAATTGTTGGTTCGATACCAACTTATAAATAAATAAAGATCTACCGAGAGCTTATTTAATAAAATCATTTTTATATAAATAAATAAAATATATAAAAGTATGTAACAATACCTAGAATCAAGAAAGTGAGATTAACAATTCAATGTATAATAGTTTAAGATACATAAATCGTAAAAAATAATAAACGAAGAAAAAACACCAATACGAATGCGCCGCCCAACGGGCGGGTAAAAAGCTAGTTGGAGTGAAGGTGGACACCCAATACTTTGCAGCGAGATTCTAGCAGTAATTCAAGGAGGATAATGAGATTAAGAGTTTAGTAAATAACTTTTTAATATCTCTTCCATTAAAAAAATGGATTCTCAAAACTGACCACTAAAGACCATATCGCATCATTAATTGGACGCTTAAATGACATAATTGTGATTTACAACATCTCATTAGTCCGTTGACATTGAATACACGAAGTATTGAATATTTTGATTTTTCTGTAATATTGTATTTTATTTAGAGTAATATCACTATAACATCCAAGCTATAAAAGAACATGATGGGATACGGTTACATCCCTAAAGGGGTTGTGAGTTTGACAACCAAGAGCAATTTGGGTAGTGCAAAAAAGAATTTTATTAATTACTTTCTTTTTTATATTAATTATATTTTGGGAAATTAAAACACATATTAAATACATTGTTTTATTTTAAAATTTAAATTCCGTAACAAATATATTTCTCTCTCTTCCTATCTCTCTCTTCTTTTTCCAGCAGCCACTGACTCCGACCGACTGATTTTCTCCGACCGGCAGACCTTCTTCCGGTGAAAACCTTTAATCACACTCGCTCCGGGCACCTACAAAAAATTACCACTCCGTCAATGCGTTAATTGTAATGATTTTTGTCTAGTGGTACGTATAAACTACCAATGGTATCATACCAGTGAGTACTGGTACGCTACCACTAGTCACTGGTATGATACCACCACTAGTCATTGGTACCTATCAGTGAGCAGTGGTAGCGTACCAGTAGCGCCTACCGGATGGTAGTGGTACCAAACGATAGTGGTACGCTACCACTAAAATCTAGGCACTACCATATGGAAGTACCATTAGCAATTATCCGATGCTAGGGGTACGCTACTAGATGAAAATCAGTAACACTAGTCTAAAATAAAATGAAAACCAATATCTGAAAAAAAGGATGAGGAAAGGGGGAGTTTGTGACATCATGCACGGACCTCGTGGCAGTGGTGGTGGAAGACAGAGGCGGCGTCTCCACCGTCGGAGGGATGGCGATGCAGCGGCGGCGAGAAGGTTGTGGCAGTGGTGGGGGCGGAGGGCACGACGAGGCGGTGGGAGGGTTGCGGGGAGGGGCTGTGGCGATGTGGTGGTGGGAGGTGGAAGGCGCAACGGGGCGGCGGGAGGATTCTGGCGGTGTTGGTGACAGAGAGAGAGAGAGAGGGGAAATAGAGAACTGTTGGTGATGGTGAAAATAGAAGAAAAAGAAGAAGAAGAATTATTGGGAAAATAGAAGAAGAAGAGGAAGAGAGAACTGTTGGTGATGGTGGTAGAGAGGATGGGGGGAAATAGAGTTATTGTAGGGTTTTTGGTAATTAATAGGGGTAATGATCTAATGTGGTAAATTTTTTCGTCCAAAAATACCCTTAATCCAATCTATACCGTTAATTTGAAAATATGAAGAAAGAGAATGAAATAGAAGGTTAAGATGTGGGTAGCGAAATTCACAACCCCCTTAGGGGGAAGTGACGGTATCCCATCGCCGAACTAGTTTTTACCCGCCCCTTGGGCGGGGTATTTTGTTTGATTATTTATTTATTTATTTTACCTTGTAATATCCTAATTTTTTAATGGATCATGAATGTTATACTATAATATATGAAATTGTTAATCTCACTTGTCTTGTTTCAACTATTGTTTCACATTTTTGTATCTTTCATTTATTATGAAAAGGTTAATTTTATTATATTGTTTCTCTATATACCTTTTTTTATTGATTTATAATTTTGTATCGAACCTGCTATATAAGTATTGGATGTCAAAATTATAAAACAAATTGAAATAATTAGATCACGTGTTGACTTTTATCGAACCCGGATATATATAAAATAAGAGATTAGTTTTTAGCTCGCAAAAGTGATAAAAAAAAGTTCAAATATTTAAAGGCAACAAATGAAGATGTTAAAATAAACAAATAAGTTATAATTAATAAAAATAACTGAATAACTGATTATTTTCTCTCCCTTATGGTCTGCTGGTACATGATAATCGAAAAATTATGACCTAAATCTCACTATTATCTTACAATATTTGTTGTTTGTGTAATTTTGAGAGAGCAAGTAACCACATTATCATCAACATCATAAATATTCCATTTACTCATTTAATTTACTTTTGAAATGTTATAGAGAAACAAACCACATATAGAAATATTAGTTGTCACTAATTTATTAAAATAATATTCAGCAAAGTAACCGCATATAAATGTAATTTATATTTAGTAGAGAGCTGCATATAACCTTGGATTTGAAATGTTGCTTTTTTATTGGAAATCTGGTGAAAATATTAAAAAACGCTTAGTCATGTTCCGTAGGCCCATGGCCCAACTCAGTCTCAATCAAACAACTTAAAGAAATATGGGGGTTATCGACCCAGGCGACCTAATGGTCCCAACCCGACCCAGAATAAGCCAACCAGTGAGCCAACGAATTGTTCTTCCTTGGCATGAACACCCAGCGAACCCTGCATCCCGAAAGAGATTCATTCACCGACGCTAATTTCTTCAGTTCATCACACCAAACCCCTAGTTCCATAAAATTAGTCTCCCCACTCTGCAACAAATTAATCAGCACCTGCAATCAGATTCAACAATCAGTGGGCTGAGAGACCTCTGATTTGCTTCCCATAGACTCATCATCATCGCCCTACCTTCCGCTTCGACTGGCCGGCAAAATCCTCTTTCTCTCTTAACCATTGCACCCACAAACTCACCCCTCCAGTTGCGAATGATAGAACCCATTCTGATTCCCTGCTGTTGGAACACCCCAGCATCAAAGTTCATCTTGTAGACTCCCTCGGAAGGAGGAGTCCATCGCCAATCCTGCACAGAACTGTTCCAAGATGGACATGCAAAGGAAACCGGAGGAGGGGAGGATTGATCTTTAAGATAAGAGGACAACCATCCAAGGCCACGAGGTATGATCTCTGACACGCCAAAACACAACACCAAACTGCGACCAAGTGTAATCGCAGTCCGGGAATGCAGTAACAGGCAAGTTATATTATCAACCCGGGGTCTAGATCTACTGCTTACTCCGTGATTCTCTATTATCTAGCAAACTAAGTCGAGTGTTGTTGTTTAAAAGCAAAAGCAGTAAGAAAGCAGGAAATGGTTCGGTTTTCAAAAGCAGGTAAGAGTCACTCGGGATTGAGTCCCCCTAGCCCCTTAGTTAGGTTCAATTGCAATTCCCTGGGTTGATTTACTGTTGATTAGACTGCGGAAGATCCGACAGTAGCTTGGAATCTCTTAAGCTGACCAAGCCCTCTCAGTCTAACTACCCGGCAGACGACTAGTCTTCACCGGGATAGAAAGCTGAGGCTATAAACACAGAACTCCACTACTGGCGTTAAGAACACCAGTACAAAGCAGTAAACTGGCTAACTCTCGTATAGCCAATCTCCTACTATCGAATGAAGAAGCTCTAACAACCTAATCAGATTCTATCTATCTCAGGTTGAAGCAGAAATTGAAACAAGCTGATCAGACTCAAATCAATTCATGAAACATGCGTCATTCGATTAAAATCAAACAATAATATCATCCCAAGTCATTACAATCAAAACCCTAACATCAGGAACTAGGGTTCTTCATACCCAAGTGAGAGAGAGGTTCTACTCCATAGAGAGAGAAAGGAAAACAGAAATCAGAGTAGCCATACTCATAAAGATGAGGAAAATCTGCTCTGGGATGTCAATCTTCACTCCTAGGGACGCAATCCGGGCTTCAATGATGAGAAATCCACTCCAAGATAGCTCCTAGGGTTTGTTCTTCGCTCTTTCTCTCTCTAAAACTCTGTTTTTGCCCAGAAAATCGGATCCCCCTGGCTTTGGCTCGAATCTGCCTTCAAAAGGGCATCATTGGCAAAACACGGTCGAGGGCACGGCCGTGTTCTGCCTCAGCCCGCCCGTGTTTTGCCTCAGCCTTAAAAGCACGGCCACGGGCAGCTCGAGAACACGGTCGTGCTCAGCCTGAAACACGGCCGTGTTTCTCCTTTAGCCCGCCCGTGTTTTTTGAGTTATTCACGCCTCCTTTGGAAGCCTCGGCATAAAAAGCACGGTCTCAGGAACACGGCCGTGTTCTGAGGGTCTCCTGCCCGTGTTTTGGCCTGGCTCGTCCAAACGACCTCCAAACGATCCGAAACTCGTGCTTGGCCTTCCCTTTGACGCCTAGGACCTGAAATAGGACAAAGTAGCACAACCCGGCGTAAAATAGGCCAAAACACACAACCATGCTCCGCAAATGGATAAGAAATAGGGGTATAAAATCATGTAAATATATCGTTATCAAACTCCCCCACACTTAACCGTTTGCTTGTCCCTAAGCAAACCAAGTCAGACACCAGGTAAGCTTGAGACATTTCAATCAAGCAGGCTCAAGGGCAAATCGTATCAGCACAAAACACGTGGATCATACTGGCTTTCGATCATCAACACATGGCAACTCGAACGACAACCTAGACAACCATCACAGATGACGTTCGAATGCAAGAGAGTCGAGCAAAGGAAGAGTTCTTTCATGTTCACCAACCAACATAGACTTGACTCAATCACTTGTTCAAAACAGTCACATCATGCACAAAGCTCAAGATATCAGAATTAAGACCGAGCAATCTAGGTCCTCACCGGGGTAAAGAGTATAGAGAAAATGAAGAAATGAATCGCTCACTCTCGACCAGTGGGGTCAGGACAATATGATGCGAAAAATGCGCATGCTTCTTCTCTCAATTCCTAACGTCTCTTCACCATGAATGCAGCCTCTAAATGCTAGAGTTCACATAAGGGGGTGTCACCACTAACTAATCCGGAGGTCTTAGACACAGGTTCAAATGACTGGCTAGGGTCTTGGACATGGGGAAAAGGCCTTTTAGGTGGTGGCAGTTATAGCACAAGGTTCCACAATTCCAAACCCGACAAAACCACAATCAAGCAAACCAGCAACTTTCGCCCTACTATTCTGCATTAATCAAATTCTTTAGAGCACAAGAGCGAAGGAGGTTATCAAAATGCTAGCATTTCCAAGCCAGACTACTCGGAAACACTACTTAATGGGCACTATTCCAGATTTTTGGTGGTGGCTCTCTTTTGCTTCCATTTTTTTTTCTTTTCTTTTTCTTTACTTTTTTTCTTTATTCATTCTTTAAGAGAACCACCACCTCTGCACATTTTCAAACACACGCCCAAAATTTTAAGCACTACCTCCAACCTTCTCATTAAAATTAGCAGAACAGCAGACAGCATGCAAAAACCACTCTGTGGAACCTTCTAAAAGATGCAAAGGGTGATTTTTCATTTCAGACCGAAAGAAAGGATAACACACGGCTCAAAGGGGCTGACTAGGGGATATGACACATCAGGACAGTCAGTTTGGTCGTGGGCTAATCCTATGCCTCCATCATCTTAGCTAGTGACAACGTGAATGCTACATTTCATGGAAGAGGGAACTATCGCACAAGAAAGAAACGAGCAGGCTCAAATCTCACATGGCTACCTAAATGCTCTATCTCAAATTCTGATTCCCTGAACTAGATGCATAAATGACTGTCAAAAGCAAGTGATCAAATACAAGTCGCAGTTGGTAAGCAAACAGTCGAAAACTGAACCCCTACACAACTCTACTACACATCTCAGTCATCGTAATAGGCTATCTTAGTCACACTCAAGTTGTCATGCATCGAGTCAAAAGCCATTCAATTCTCTAATCACATCCACAATGCCAATACGATCAAATATCACGCAAACAGCCGTGCTTGGAGCCCTCAAATCTCAAGATTTGGACAGTGGACTAGGCTCCAAGCACCCATACACCCGTTCCAAATAATACAAAGAACCCCCCCACACTTAAATGCGACAATGTCCTCAATGGAGCAGAGGGAAGGGGAACGATGTTACCGTGAAACCAGGAACGGAGATCCAAAGGCAGATCGGACAATAGTAGAGGACTGGGAGTGGACCCAGTCCGCGGCACAAAGCTAGAGTCACACAAAAGACACACTGGGTGATAGAACCGAAGTTCCGAGTCTACAATCCAAAATAAAAGAAAACAAATCCAAAAGAAACAACATAAACATGGAGTCTCAGTCTGGAAATGGAATCGCGATCAGAACCAGGTGCTCGCGCCACTAGCAGTCATCGCCACCATCGCCGGAAGGTGGTGGGTACTCGTCCTCAAACCCCGGGGACTGGACGAAAGGATAATGAACGGCGCTCGGGTCCATGCCCAGGTAGGACATGATGTAGTGCTGGCCGGACATCAGACGACGGCCGCGGTCCCGCTCGCGATCCAGGCGGGTGTGAATGAGGTCCTGGCCGGCCAGGATGCGCTCGTTCTGCTGAGCGATAGCCGCCAACTGATCGGAGATGGGAACCACCACTGGTGGAGGAGACCTGGGCGCAGGAGAGCGGGGTGCAGCAGCGGGGCTCGGGGGAGCCTGAGCACGAGGAGTAGCGCGGCGAGGAACCCGGCGGGATCCAGCGGCGCTGGACTCTGCCTGGTCGCCCTCGGCGGGTGGAGGTGGCTGGGGAAACCCCGCAATCCAGTGAACACGCCCCTGTTTGGCCACCAGGTGCTGATGACTGAGGGTGGTCTCACTGAGTGGAGTGGGGCCGTGGACCATAGTCATCCCGGTGATGTCGACCTCGTAGTATCGAGCGAGGGCCGTGATGACCGGGCCACAGACAAGGGCGCGAGTCTGGCTGGCTGCAGCTTTCGCGAACGTCCGGGCGACCACCGAGCCCAGCTGGATGGTGTCCTCAGAGCGGCCCATCGCCTCCAGGAACCACAGGGTCCGGAGGGTGACCCGGTTGGCCGAGCCCTGGCTGGGGGTGTAGGAGCTGCACAACAAGTGGTTGAGGATGCGCCACTCAGGTCGGAGGAGAGAGCCTCGCGTCTGGCTGGCAACGTACTCCACATCCACATAGTCAGGATGACAGATCCGGTGGAAGTACGCCTGGCAGGGGAAATCCGTGGGATCGGTGAGGTCCAAGCGCAGGGTCCCATCGCTAGCGTGGGGGGGGTTCACCCGGAGTGCATTGGCGAACTCCCAGTAGCTGAGGGAGTGCTCGACCCCGCCAAGTGTGAATTGAACGGCGTCACCGTGGTAGGCATTCCCCTTCTTGTTGTGGCAGAAGGAGGCGTAGAACTCCCAGACGAGCTCTTGATAAGTGGGCTCAGCGAGGCATAGCAGGCGCCGCCATCCATACGCCCGCACTGCGGCCTCCATCTGCGGCCTGGCGTGAAGGGCATCGAACACCTCAAAATCAAGGAACAGGTGCTCGGGAATGGAGCGGGTGCGGATAGTCCGCAGTGCATGGCGCTGGGTGATGCTCAACTGGTCTAGGTAGGCTTCCATGATCCTGCATAGCACAAGAACGGACAAAAGGGGACACGAGCAAAAGGGGTCAATGTTAGTGAAGATCACACCGGGAGTCCTCATATCGGGAGATATGGACAGTGGACTAGACTCCCGGCGAAAAACAAACATCCCCAGCACACAAAAATGCACACAGCCAAATTCACCGGGGGCCCTCAAATCAATCGATTGGGACAGCGGACTAGGCCCCCGGGAAACAATCAATAAATCCAAGCCAAATAATTGCCAAGCAACCAACCACATTTTTCAAAAATACCCCAAACCCGGAATGAACTCCCACATGCAACGGTAGGCCGAGAGTCGGAAATCCCTAGAAGGAACAGAGCATGCAAAGAAACCAATCGGCCTACCCAATCAATCGCACATTCAAGCACAATCCAAGTTCTTCACCTAACTCTAGGTAATGATTCTCCAAAAATAAGAGGAAAGGAAGGAGGAACACACCTGGAGACGCAAGAAATTACCCGGAGAAAGGTGAAGAAAAGAGCAAAAATCCCTCGACGTCGCCGGAAAACTCACCGGAGGCTCGCCGGAGACTCACCGCCGGCGACCCAACCTCGGCCAAACTCACCCAAACCTTCTGGGTAATGTGCTCCTCGACGCCAGGAGCGTGGGGGAGGTCGCGGTTTGTGATTTGGAGGTCGGGAGAGCAAGAAATGGTTGAAAAACCAAAGAGGGGAGGGAGGAGGGCGATTTCCGGCGAGGGGGGAAGGGGGGGGGCGGCTAGGGTTGCAGAAAAATGGGGGGGAAATGAGGGGGAAGGGGAAAAAATCGCATTTATAGGGGGGGAGTCAAAACACGGGCGGCCAAAACACGGCCGTGTTTTGGCCTTGGCCCGCCCGTGTTTTTATGGCCGAGGCCGTGCTCCCCCTCCTTAAAAACACGGGCGGGCTGGGGGCAGAACACGGCCGTGTTCTGAACCCCCTGCTGCCCGTGCTTTTTAGGCCGCGCGCTCCCTGGGTCTAAAAGCAAAACACGGGCGGACAAGGGGCAAAACACGGCCGTGTTTTGACCCCCTGCTGCCCGTGTTTTTATGGCCGAGCCCAGAATGTGGATTTTTCAACTTCCAATTTCAACCCACCCAAACTCATTCGTGCCCCGGCTCGAAAATTTACCCAATGGCACATTAAAAGGCACCGCCAGAGGCACGAAATACATTCCAGACAGACTCCAGACAGACTCTAAGACTCAAAAACGACAAAAAATCAAAGGAAAAGGATAGAAATGCAAACCGTGGTGGGGTTGCCTCCCCACAAGCGCTTCTTTACCGTCTTTTAGCTGGACGCCAGTAGAGGAACTAAGGGTCCTCGAGCTTGATCAGCAGCTCTGCGCGCTCGACAGCACCCCCCAAGTATAACTTTAGGAGGTGGCCATTCACCTTGAATGGCTCGGTTTGAGCATTGCTGATCTCCACCGCACCGTGCGGGAAAACTTGGGTCACCGTGAAGGGACCCGACCACCTCGAACGGAGCTTGCCCGGAAAGAGCTTCAGGCGTGCATTGAATAACAGAACACGATCACCGACCTGAAACTCCTTCGGGCCCCTCAACCGAGCGTCGTGGAGACGCTTGGTGCGCTCTTTGTAGAGCAGGGTGTTCTCGTAGGCGTGGTAACGCCACTCCTCCAACTCCAGCAGCTGCAACTTACGTTCTGTACCTGCAACACTCAAATCCATGTTTAGCAGCTTAATGGCCCAGAAGGCCTTGTGCTCTAGCTCTACCGGCAAATGGCACGCCTTCCCATAGACAAGCCTATAGGGAGAAGTGCCAATCGGGTTCTTATAGGCAGTCCTATACGCCCAGAGAGCATCATCGAGCTTGGTGGACCAATCCTTGCGGGACTGATCCACTGTCTTTTCAAGTATACGTTTAAGCTCCCGGTTCGTCAGCTCGGCCTGCCCATTTGACTGGGGATGATAGGCCACCGACACCTGATGCTTAACGCCATAGCGAGAGAGGAGTTTCGTGAATTGCCCCTGAAAATGGGTTCCTCTATCACTAATAATGGCGCGAGGTGTCCCGAACCGGGAGAACAGCTGCTTCAGAAATGAGCAGACCCGTCTTGCATCATTGGTGGGCATGGCTTGAGCTTCTGCCCACCTCGAGACGTAGTCCACTGCAACCAAAATGTACAGATTGCCAAAAGATGGAGGGAATGGGCCCATGAAATCGATACCCCAAACATCAAAAATTTCACAAATGACAGATATATGTTGGGGCATCTCATCCCGGGCAGAAATGTTACCTGACCTTTGGCAGCGGTCGCACTGGCGTGCGAAGGTGTCTGCATCCTTGAAGAGCGAGGGCCAGTAGAAGCCCGACTGTAGCACCTTCCGCGCCGTGCGGGTTCCTCCATGATGACCGCCAGTGGGTCCTTCGTGGCATTGAGACAGGATGTCTCCCATCTCATGCTCCATGACACAGCGCCGGATCACGCCATCTGCTCCGATTCTGAAGAGGTAAGGATCCTCCCAGAAGTAGTGCTTCAGATCGGAGAAGAACTTGCGCTTCGCATGAGTAGCCATCCCCTTGGGTAACTGCTTGCCCACCAGATAATTGGCAAAGTCAGAATACCAAGGGGTAACGCTGTCCACCAGGGTCATCGCCAGCAATCGCTCACCCGGGAAGGAGTCGTTGATCTCTTCCTCGAAGTTGTCCACCGGAGGGGCTTCCAACCGCGAAAGATGATCTGCAGCAACATTTTCGGCTCCCTTCTTGTCCCGGATCTCGATATCAAACTCCTGCAGTAGCAGGATCCAGCGGATGAGCCGAGGCTTGGCATCAGCCTTGCTCATCAGATAACGAATCGCCGAGTGGTCAGTGTAAACCACCACATGAGAGAGCACCAGATAGGGTCGGAACTTGTCAAATGCATACACCACAGCGAGGAGCTCCTTCTCTGTGGTGGTGTAGTTCTCCTGTGCATCGTTCAAGGTCTTCGACGCGTAGTAGATGGGCTGGAAATGTTTCTCGCGTCTCTGACCCAGAACTGCTCCGACTGCATAATCACTCGCATCGCACATCAGCTCAAAAGGAAGAGACCAGTCAGGAGTCACCATGATAGGAGCATGGGTAAGCTTCTCCTTCAGAGTCTCAAATGCAGCTGTGCACTCTGGAGTGAACTGGAATGGCGCATCCTTCTCCAACAGCTTGGTCAACGGCAGGGCAATCTTCGAGAAGTCTTTGATGAAGCGCCTGTAAAAGCCTGCATGACCCAGAAAGCTGCGAATCCCCTTCACAGAAACGGGAGGAGGTAGCTGACTGATCGTCTCAATCTTTGCGCGATCTACCTCAATCCCCTTCTTGGAGATCTTGTGCCCAAGCACGATACCTTCACGAACCATGAAATGACACTTCTCCCAGCTGAGTGCCAGATTCGTCTCCTCGCACCTCTTCAGAACGAGTTCCAGGTTATGGAGGCAGTGAGTGAAAGAGTCTCCATAAACCGAGAAATCATCCATGAAGACTTCCATGATCTCTCCAACCAGTCGGTCAAAGATAGCCAGCATGCATCTCTGGAAGGTCGCCGGTGCGTTACACAGCCCAAATGGAATCCTCCGGTAAGCAAAAGTGCCGAAGGGGCAAGTGAATGTGGTCTTCTCCTGATCCTCCGGTGCAATCGGTATCTGGAAGTACCCAGACATGCCATCCAGGAAGCAATAGAACTCATGGCCCGCCAACCTCTCCAGCATCTGGTCAATGAAAGGTAGGGGGAAATGATCTTTCCTGGTGGCGTCGTTCAGGCGCCGGTAATCGATGCAGACTCTCCAGCCGGTCACGGTCCGCATCGGGATCAACTCCTTCTTCTCGTTCGGGACCACAGTCATCCCGCCTTTCTTCGGGACCACCTGAGTGGGGCTGACCCACTTGCTATCAGATATAGCAAAGATGATCCCTGCATCCATGAGCTTCACGATCTCTGCCCGGACCACTGCCTCCAAGTTAGGAGACAATCTTCTCTGCGGCTGCCTGACTGGCTTAACCTCATCCTCCATCAAGATTCTGTGAGAGCAGAAGGATGGGCTAATGCCTCTGATGTCAGTGATCTTCCATGCCATGGCCCGGGCATACTTCTGCAACAGAGCCACCAGCCTGCTCTTCTGCTCGGGGGTCAGATCCGAGCTAATAATAACCGGGAGCTTATTCCCCTCCCGGAGAAATGCATACTCCAGATGAGATGGGAGGGGTTTAAGCTCCAACTCTGGTGGCTCCTCCAATGATGTAGCGAGCCGGGGCGAGATGGGAATCGGCTTGAATGGCATCTCTCGCCCCTCGCTCGCAGCCTCGTCCAGCTCCGCCAGCTGCTCCGCCAGCTGCACATCCTGTGATGCCTGTTCCCCTAGCAAAAGACAACGCTCAAGGAAATCATCAGTACCCGCACTCGTGATGGCGAGTGCGGTCTCAAAATCAGCAACAACATCACAGTAATCAAGATCATCATGGAGCTGAGGGTGTTTCATATTATCAGAAACAGAGAAGGTGATTTGTTCACCCCCAGCTCTCAAAATCAGCTTTCCATCATTTACATCAATCAGTGCCTTGGCGGTGGCGAGAAAAGGTCTACCCAGTATCAATGGCACATCAACATCCTCATTTATGTCCAAAATCACAAAATCAACAGGATAAGAAAATGGCCCTACTGCGACTATCAAGTCCTCTGCTATACCCCTAGGATGCACAATAGATCGATCAGCAAGCTGGATGCTCATCCTAGTATTACTGGGTTCACCTAGGCCTAGCTTCTTAAACAACGAATATGGCATGACATTAATGCTAGCGCCTAAATCCGCCAAGGACTTCCCTACATGCAAACTACCAATCATGCAAGGGATAGTGAAACTCCCTGGGTCTTTTCGCTTCTCTGGTAGTTTGTTCTGCAGGATGGCAGAACACTCCTCGTTCAGCATCACCGTAGACAGCTCCCCAAGCTTCCTCTTGTTGGTGAGGAGATCCTTCATGAACTTGGCATACTTGGGCATCTTCGATAATGCCTCCACGAAGGGCATGCTGATATTCACCTGCTTCAGCATTGCCATGAATTTGGCAAACTCAGTCTCCAGTCGGTCTTTGTGCAACCGAGTAGGAAAGGGAAGCTGGGGTACATACTCCTTCACCACTGGTTGCGGTGTAGGAGCAGGCACCTCAACCTCCTTCTCCATTTCTTCCTGATTAGCTGGAAGTGCTGAAGCAGGGGTCTCTTTCTCCTCTGCTCGAACAGGTGGATCTGCAGTCACCTTGCCACTCCTGGTTGTGATGGCACTGCAGTTTTCATCCTGGTTCTGCGGGTGAGGAATAGTCTGACCAGGCAAAGTACCTGGAGTCCGCCGAGCAACAGCCTGTGCAACACCACCAAGCTGGGTCTGTATATCTCGCAGCACAGCCTGTGTGTTTCTCTGACCAGCTTCTAGCTCCAAGAACTTGCCAGAAGCTTTCTCCATGAACTGCTCAATGTTAGTGAACTTACTCGCACTGGAGGAGGCCAAAGAACCCACCAGATCTCTCAGCTCCGCCATCGGGTCAACCTGTGCTGGGGCTGCCCCAGCCTGTGGAAATGGTCGTGCCTGCGACTGAGGTGGAACTGGCCCCTGTCTGGGCTGGTAGAGTGGCTGCTGTTGCTGCTGAAATTGCCCCTGTCTGGGCTGGAATGGAGGCCTCTGGAAACCGGGAGGTCCCTGGGGAGCTGGTGGTCTGGGACTTGGCCCAGCCCAAGAAAAATTAGGATGCTGGCGCCACCCCTCATTATAGGTGTTGCTGTAGGGGTCAAAGCGCCTGGCATTCCCGATGAAATCCACCTGCTCCTGGGGAGTGGACGACTCCCTCATAGCCTGACAGTCCTCCACGGTGTGATTGAGAGCTCTCACACCACTGGCAGTGCATCGCCTGCGGCTGTCCGGTACCTGCAATCAAACCGGAACGATCGATAGCTGAAACCAGCTTCGATACCACCTGCACCAGATCAGATGACTGGGTGCCCACAGCATGCACGCCCCTTCCAGGTGCTCGTCTCGATCTCCTGGCAAGTGCCCCAGTCATAACCATTCTCCGCCATCTCCTCAAAGAGTTGATTCAGCTGTGGCGGGGTTTTGGTCAGCATGTTCCCGCCACAAACCGAATCGATCAGCTGCTTGTCCTCCGGGAAGAGGGCGTGATAGAAAGTGCCCACCTTAAACGCATCATTGAAACCATGGTTGGGGCACCTGAGAAAGAGGCTGGTGTACCTTTCCCAAGCATCCCTAATGGTCTCATCCTCATCCTGAGAAAAGTGTGTAATCTGCTTCTGGAGATCAGCGGTCTTGGATGGAGGATGGTAGCGGGTGAGGAACTTGTCCGCCAGGTTGGCGAACGTGGTGATGGAGCCCGGAGGTCGAGTGTCTAGCCACTCCTTGGCTTGCCCCTCCAAGTGAATGGGAAGTACCTCAGCTGGATGGCATCTGCTGGTACCCCATTGATCTTGATTCCATCGATGAGCTCGTGGAATCGCCTGAGATGTGATCGAGGGCACTCTCCCTCCTTACCACGGAACACTACTGAACCGCGCAGCATGGTGATCACGGAAGTGCTCACCTCAAAGTTGTTGGCTGGGACCTGAGGGTGTTGAATAGGTGACCTCATGTCCGCAGCCCTTGCGGTCCAGTAGGATCCCATGGTCTGCTCGTCGGGGATCAGATCGTTGTTCTGGTGATCCCCCATCTCGCCTTCTTCTTCTTCTTCTCCTAACTGCAGCTGTGACAGTGCCTCCTCCGCAGCCAGTCGCGCCTTTAGAGCCCGCCTGAAGTTCCTACAAGTTCGTTCAAGCTCCTGGTCTAAAGGTAGTAAATCTCCCGACTGGCTACGGGTCATGCCTACCTGCACACAATCAGAAGAAACAACCCGTGAAGGCACACAGGTGGAAGAGAGAAAATGCAGTAAATAAAAGCTAGAGTAACAAATTATCACGTTTCTCCAATAACCTAGAGGGTCCCCGGCAACGGCGCCAAAAACTTGACACGCCAAAACACAACACCAAACTGCGACCAAGTGTAATCGCAGTCCGGGAATGCAGTAACAGGCAAGTTATATTATCAACCCGGGGTCTAGATCTACTGCTTACTCCGTGATTCTCTATTATCTAGCAAACTAAGTCGAGTGTTGTTGTTTAAAAGCAAAAGCAGTAAGAAAGCAGGAAATGGTTCGGTTTTCAAAAGCAGTTAAGAGTCACTCGGGATTGAGTCCCCCTAGCCCCTTAGTTAGGTTCAATTGCAATTCCCTGGGTTGATTTACTGTTGATTAGACTGCGGAAGATCCGACAGTAGCTTGGAATCTCTTAAGCTGACCAAGCCCTCTCAGTCTAACTACCCGGCAGACGACTAGTCTTCACCGGGATAGAAAGCTGAGGCTATAAACACAGAACTCCACTACTGGCGTTAAGAACACCAGTACAAAGCAGTAAACTGGCTAACTCTCGTATAGCCAATCTCCTACTATCGAATGAAGAAGCTCTAACAACCTAATCAGATTCTATCTATCTCAGGTTGAAGCAGAAATTGAAACAAGCTGATCAGACTCAAATCAATTCATGAAACATGCGTCATTCGATTAAAATCAAACAATAATCATCCCAAGTCATTACAATCAAAACCCTAACATCAGGAACTAGGGTTCTTCATACCCAAGTGAGAGAGAGGTTCTACTCCATAGAGAGAGAAAGGAAAACAGAAATCAGAGTAGCATACTCATAAAGATGAGGAAAATCTGCTCTGGGATGTCAATCTTCACTCCTAGGACGCAATCCGGGCTTCAATGATGAGAAATCCACTCCAAGATAGCTCCTAGGGTTTGTTCTTCGCTCTTTCTCTCTCTAAAACTCTGTTTTTGCCCAGAAAATCCAATTCCCTCTCTTTGGCTCGAATCTGCCTTCAAAAGGGCATCATTGGCAAAACACGGTCGAGGGCACGGCCGTGTTCTGCCTCAGCCCGCCCGTGTTTTGCCTCAGCCTTAAAAGCACGGCCACGGGCAGCTCGAGAACACGGTCGTGCTCAGCCTGAAACACGGCCGTGTTTCTCCTTTAGCCCGCCCGTGTTTTTTGAGTTATTCACGCCTCCTTTGGAAGCCTCGGCATAAAAAGCACGGTCTCAGGAACACGGCCGTGTTCTGAGGGTCTCCTGCCCGTGTTTTGGCCTGGCTCGTCCAAACGACCTCCAAACGATCCGAAACTCGTGCTTGGCCTTCCCTTTGACGCCTAGGACCTGAAATAGGACAAAGTAGCACAACCCGGCGTAAAATAGGCCAAAACACACAACCATGCTCCGCAAATGGATAAGAAATAGGGGTATAAAATCATGTAAATATATCGTTATCAATCTCCTCCTCATCCAACTTCCTATTGTTAAACTTGTGATTACATCTTTCCTTCCATAAGTACCACATGATTTAACAGAATTTCTGGATTCTATCCAATGGGAATTTTTAGAAGACCTCCTTAATCCACTCAACCCATGATCTTCCTTTACCCAACTCATACAATTATTTTTCATCGCAGCTTTGCCAGCGCCGACGAATCCAAGCGCAATCACGGAGGGCGTGAATCTGGGATTCAGGGAGATTGCAAAACGGACATTCAGGAGAAGCATTATCGATCCATTCTTCAATGTGACTCCAACATGTAAGATATTCTTGCACACTGTTCATAGGAAGATACGAACTTAGGCTAAATTTGAATATTCCTTAAGTAATTCCAAACCTTTGACTCGTCCGTAGTTCGATTGTGGATTCGGCATAATGTATGATGTTGATGACAACGGATAAACTGATAAGCTGATTTGACAGAATAAGCACCATTTTCATGGCTTTCCAACTCTTGTATCCACCCAGGGGGAGAGAAAATAGGAATTCTAGAGATAAGGACTTGATCATTGCTTGAGAAAAAACCTTTCAGCTTATTCCAATCCCACCCCCCAGAATCTTCATCGATCAGGGAACTAACAGTAGCCTCAGAGGGGTCACCAGAAGGGAAGGGGTCAGCGTGATAGAAATTTTTTCCCCCGAATCCAAGCATCTTTCCAAACATCAATAGATTTTCCATTTCCAACTCTCCATCTGAACCTTCTTCAATCTTTTCCTTAGCAGCCATAATGCTCTTCCATATGTAGCTCGGTTGAAAACCAAGCTTTGCATCCAGAATGTCAAGTATCTAGCCTTCAAAATCCTTCCATCAACGAGTGTGGTCTAGTTACACCATTCCATATCTGTTTCCCCACATTGCGTATTTAGAGCTCTAAGATCTCTGAAACCCATCCCCCCATCCTCTTTACCATCACAGTTCATCTCACTCCAGCCAATGGATTTTCGTTTCTTTTCCCTTCTGCCCCCACCAAAAACTTGAAATGACTTCTATATTTCATTCATAGTACCCTCTGGAATTTGGAAACAGACATAGGATAAAGACATTGAGACTGGGCCACAACTTTTATCATAATCTCCTTCCTGGCTTGTGACATCGTTCTACTCTTCTAGTCTTTTAACTTCTTCCTGACCCGTTCTTTAATTTCCTCGAAGAGAGCCTTCTCTGATCTTCCTATAAATCTCAAGCCTTCATCTTAAATGAACATTCTTACTGAAAGACATTTCTGACTTTGTAAAGTTAATGAGCTGTCCCGATTCTTTAGCATAGATGTTCAGAATATCTTTGAGCTGGTCACATTCTCTTAACACTGTTTTCCAAAACCACACAGTCATCAGCGAATAAGAGATGTTATATAACAGGAGCTTTCTTCCTTATCTGAATACCATGTAACTTACCATCAGCTTCTGCCTTCTTGATTAGAGCAGTCAAACCTTCTGCATAAGAGGAAAAGGTAGGGGGACAACGGGTCACCCTGCCTAAGTCCCCGAGAAGGAGAGAAACTTTCAGACTTGTGGCCATTAATCATAACAGAGTAAGAAACAGATGAAACACACGTCATAACAAGGACAATCCATCGCTCATCAAAACCCATCCCCCTCATAACATTTTCCAGGAAAATCCACTCGACTCAATCATCGGCCTTGGCCATGTAGAGTTTCGCAGCAAAGAAACCATCCTTCGCCTTTTCTCTTCTCTTCTCTTCATAAACTGAAAACATTCAAAAGCAACAATGACGTTATCAGTAATGCTTCTCCCTGGGACGAATGCGTTTTGCTCTTCCGAGATAAGATCATCCAAAATCAGTTTAAGTCTGTTTGCCAACACTTTTGAAATAATTTTGTACACCACCAAACACAAACTGATAGGTCTGAAATCTTTCGGTGTGTTAGGAGATTTTCACCTTCGGGATGAGTGCAATAAGGGTGTGATTCAGCTCCGGGGGTAAAACTCTGTTGTTGAAAAAGTTTAGCACCGTCTCCCTCACTTTAGGGCCAATCGCACTCCAATTTTCTGGAAAAAAATCTGCAGAAAAACCATAAGATCCTAGGGCTTTGTTAGGTCCCATTTGGTCAAGGTCATTCTCAATCTCCTCGTCATCCATAGGCTTTAAAAGCATGTCATTCATAGCAAAGGTGGTCTCCCTTTTAAGCGCATTAAGGACGAAATTAGTCTCAGAGGTGTTACCTCTTGTGAAAAGGGTTATGTAATAGTCATTGATGCCCATAGAAACCTCTTTGTGTCCCTTGAACAGCCTGCCATTTTCATTTCTCGGTACCTTAATAGTGTTTCTTTTCCTCCTAGCAGTGGCCTTAACATGGAAAAATTTGGTATTTTTATCCCCCCCTTCATCCAATCAATCCTAGATCGTTGTTTCCAAAGTTCCTTCTCCTGTAGAATGAGTTCACTCCTCTCGGCTTCCAAAGCTTTCCTTTGTTCCAAAACCATAGTTGTCTTAGGATTGTGTTTAAACGTTTTGAGCAGCTTGTAAATTTTCTCAATTTTCCTTCTGATATCCCCAAATTTCCTCTGGCTACAACTTAATAACTCATATATGCAATTAGCTAATATAGACAATAAGTTTCCATTAGTGTTATCACTGCAAGCATTGCTGATAATGGAAGCACATTTAGGATCCTTGAGCTAGAAAGACTCAACACGGAAATACCAACCCCATTTTATATCTTCCTCCTCTTTCCCTTTAAAGTAAAATCGGCTAGTTATCAGAACCGCATCTGTCCAAATGAAAAACTTGGTGATTTGGATAATGATTTGCCACTCCCAACTGGCAACATATATCCAGACGTTCTTCAATGAAACCTTCATTACCTCTATTGTTTTCCCATGTGAATGGATAGCCGATAAAACCACAATCCAAAAGACTGCAATGCTCAAGAGCTTCTCCGAATTCACCAGCCTGATACTCATTAATGAGTCTTACTCCTTTCTTCTCTTCCCTCGAAAGGACCTGATTAAAGTCCCCGATGCAGACCCATGGTAATGAATAACCATTTTTAAGACCTTTCAGCAGGTCTCAAGATCTAAATCTTTCCTCCCTGTCGCCCAACCATAGAAACCAGTTAATCTCCATCTCCCCCCCCCCCCCTCACTACTAACTACACATCGGTGTGATGGAGAGACGATGATACTTTAATAACAACAACCTCATCAGTCCAAAGCATACATAGGCCACCCACTTTCCAGCCCTTGTCATTACTTGCAGCCACACCACATCCCCCTAGATATCCCAGATTGCAATTGATCTCTTGTCATCCACTTTCATCTTTCCTAGTCTCCATAAGAAATAGAATGTCAGGTTGTTGTTTACGGACCAGCCTTTTCAGTTTAGCAACTGCCAAGGAACTGCCCAAACCTCGACATTTGTAACTTAGGATCTTCATTGGGCTCGACGGCCTTGCACCTCCGCAAGGACCTCTAGGCAGTATCAATGTCCATATCATCGGGATTTCTTCATTTTCCCATATCGAGTTTTCCTTCCTTTTGATGTTGAGTTGGAGAGTTTTCCTATCCAATCTTTTCCATTTCTTCCCACCTTTTTTCTCCAAACCACTAGCTGCAGTTTTATCATCGCATAACACATGATTCTTCTCCACCCCAGAAACATTACTAGTTTCTGCTGCTATCACAAGGTCTGAACCGTTTTGGACACTTTCATTTAGGTCTAGTTCGCCCCTTGTTTCCCCCCTCCTTCTCCCCCCACATTAGTGTTCGTAGGGGCATCATTCACATTAATAGTAAGTAGACCTTTAGTGAGCTCTTCTGTCTGCTTCTCTACTCCTTTTTGCACACCTATCTCCTTTTGTTTAGAGTTCTTGCCAGCTTGGACTTCCTCCCAGAGTTTCGCTAACTTGAGACTTGCCCTTTTCCTTCAGGGATAACTTTCTTTGCGAGGAGTCCACTCTTACCCAGGGTCCATAAGAATCTTCCTTAGTTGTTTCCTCAGGCTGTTTCGGGCAAGACTTCTTGAGGTGTCCAAAAACCCACACTTAAAACAAAAATGGTAAGTCTCTCATAACCAACTCTGTAGGATATGGGACCGTCTTTTCCTTGTAGTTTTACCACTCTTCTCAAGGGTTTTGAAACGGGTATAGAAACTCTAATTCTCGTGTAGTCACTGCTTACTCCATAATGTAGTTCATCCCAACGGATGTAACTCCCAAAGATAGATCCAATTTTTTTCTGCCATTTGGACATTCCGGATTTTCAAAGGGAGCTCTCTGATTCGAACACAAAAATTTGTCATGGAGAAATCCAGTCTTTTCATATCTAAGTCAGGAGGAACCTCCTTGAAGATTAATAGTTGACACTCCAGATGCCATGGCCCTCCAAATATAACTTTGTTTTTGTCTTCATAACAGTAGAGTTGTAGCCTTATAATGTTATCTCTCATAAGTTGCACATCAAAATCCTTTATGAGTTTTCATGCCTCACTAAGAATTCTTTTCAGTATCTTTGTAGACGATAAATAACCAACAATAAGCTTCCCAGCCACGCCAAGTTCCTTAATGACTTCTTCCACACCTTCAGTAAAGACGGTATCATCAAAGCTGATTAAAGCCTCTTCCTCCGCTATAAGGTCCATTCCGGAAAGTTTGGAAGCTATTTCGTCTTCCATTACAGCAGCAGGGAGACAAAGAGACACCAGGCCTCAACAAAACAAAAAAAAACATCAGGAGAGAAAGATACCAACAGACAAAGTGATGATAGAGGACACTAGAAAATAGACAAAGCGGAGAAGAGAGAAACCAAATAGATGAAGAAGAAGAAGAAGAAGAAGAGACACCAGATTCGTATGAATCACTCACAACGCTCAGGGGAAAAGGAAACGTCACAAAACACTGCAGGAGCAGCGAGAAGACGGACATGCTCTCAAGAGACAGAGAGAAAAAACTATAATCCAACATTAATTCTCTTGGAGACATATAATGAAAGTTGCAAACTACAATACAACTCAATACATTATATCTTGCAAAGTCTTAATTCATGAACCGAGTTTGATGCATCAATTAAACATTATTTGGTAAGAAACAAAGCCAAAATCAAAATTTTAATTAGGGATTCAATTATGCCAAAATCCACCCTTAGGAAACAAACAAATGTCATTGAAAACATGTAAAATTTGAAAGAACATCGACATAATAGCCAATAAACACCATACTCCACATACATTCCCTTCTACTTATAACCTCTCTTACAAATTACTTATTGATAAGATCATCAACATATATCTAGCAAGTAGCATGTCACTCATGAACATAGCAAACATAAATACTTTATTCGATGGAGTTTGGTAAGGTGACAACCTCACATTTCTACTTTTTAATTCAGTAGCCAAGGAATAGGGATTCCATAGGCCTCCAAGGAAAACCATCAATTTGTCAACCCAATGAGAGATGCTCTAAGTCCAAGCAATTAAACTTTCCAATCATCTATTACTTATTTACATAAAAGTATAAGTCTAAGTAGAGAATCACAAAAAAAAAACTACATGTAAAAAGAAGAAATACAATCTTTGAATTGAGTGGGGAAATTTATGACCCCAAACCGTAATACGGAAGAAATTAAAAAAATAATGGGAAGGGAAGGAATATCAGATGACAGAAGAATATAACTCGGTCGTATGGAGGCAAGTAGCAGCATATCTTTGGGAAAAAAGAGAGACCAACCACCAGCTGAGGATAAAGGAAAGAGGGAGCAGTCAACAATCCTAGGATTGGTTTGGTTCGGTTCGTTTTTGCAAAGATAAGATGAATATTTTTGTTCGTCAACAACCTAAAAATAAAATACTACTCAATTGTTTTCCATCAAATCGTTGTCTCCTGTAACTCTCGCCTTCTATTTTTCAGCAAACAAAGAAAAACTCAATATGCCTTATTATTTCTTTTATTGCATCTTTATGCAAAAAATAGAGATGAGAAATGTTAGAAATCTCACAATTTTGTGCAATAAGGAGAGAACTTTATTTTTTTTATTGGGATTGATCCAATTTGTTTATATTATTATATTTCAACATTGGATTTTATATTTAGAGAGAGATGTTATGAGGAAAAGGAATAGAAGAAAATCAAAAGATTGATAACATTGTCATTAAATTAATTGACATTTATTGATAATGATGATAATTTAAAGCAAAAAAAAAATTGTACTCATTAGAATTGAAAGTTGTCCACCGTGGATGGTTGAGAGCAAGCCAAGTGCTGATGTGGCACTAATTTGTTTTTGAATCCCTATAATATATTAATATTAAGTAAAGATAATGATATCACTTGTAACCTAAATTATTCAATATTACAATCATATCCTAAACTTTCATCTCCACTAACTGCAATCTAACGGATGACTCATTGAATCTTGAATTCAATGTTCCCAACTGAAAATCTATGCATTGATTAAAGTAATAAAAATGGTAGTGGTGCTCAAGAGTTGTTTTTTTATTATTTCCGAGTGATATCAAGAGAAGACAAGAGTTAAACAAACCAAACTACCCAGGAACCCCTAACAAACGAACCCCTAATGCAACCACCCCACAAAGTCAAAAGACTCTAACTCTAGGAAAGACAAAAGCAGTGCTTTACGCGCCACTATATGGGCAGCACTCAAAATAATGTAACATTCAGATTAGGCACCTCTATGGCATGCTTTAAGCAAAAAGATTTCCCTCTTTGTAGATGCGTGTCTCAACCTTCATCTCGTAGTCGTTGAAGTTTAACTTTTGTTGTGGAAACAACTCCAACTGCAGCTACAATGTCAACATATTCTTGTTAAAATGCTTGATAAAGAAAACATGTTATATCCATAATCCCTTTCATCGAGTGTAGAGAATACAAACTCAAAAGTCTTGATATTTCTGAAGCACCTCTCGCTTGATCTCGATGTACTCCTTCTTTAGAACAACTAAGATCCTCAAGCACTACATTGATAGTAAGAAAACAATGTTATTTTTGTTGGGACTTTTGAAATGAGGGTACACATACGATAGCCCGAGACCGGGAGACCACGTAAAGAATATTTCCACCCTCAACAAGCCTAGGGTTACAGGAAATTACTTCGTAAGATAAAACTATCACCACTTTAGAATCTAGGCTTAAGAAACTAAAGCATACTTAGAAGTTTTAGTAGGAAGAGAATGATATTCTTGGTGTGTACTTGCTCCACCATACGACCATGTATTTATAATGGCCACACATCCTTTTGTGAAACAATATGTGATCAAACAACACAACCCTTAACCTTTTCATGGAGGGACACATCTGTCCAATGACAACCGTTGCATGAAATGAAATGATTCCTTTGAATTCCTACAAACCTTGCATTACCAATTAATAAAGGCACATGGCTTTAATTAGTTTAATTCCATGCAGCGTTAGAGGGTTCAATTCAATGAAATGAAGACACCAAATCATGGAATCATTGCATCATTTCATTTAATTGGTATAAAACCACCATTCATAGAACTTGCATCATTCGGTAGGAAATGGACTTGTGCATTCGATTTAAAACCAAATGTCATGTACCCGAACCAAATTCCAACATTCCTCCCTCATTTTAGTGTATTCAAAGAATTCACTAAAATTACAACATTCCACATTCTTCCAATAAAACCTAAGCATAAATGAAAATGTCGTGACGATTGAATTTTCATCTTAGTATATTACACTTGACAAATATTTGAATACAAAGGGTGTCGTAACGATTGAACCCATTGACTCATATGGATATTCGAAGATAATATACACTTAAGTTTTCAAAACTTCTAAGTGCCTTGACACTATTACCCGCCATGTGTCCAATCCTTCTCATAAGCGCATACACGAAACTAAAGTCTAGGTTTCTTGAAGCAGCTGCACTTCATGCTTACGTAGGTTGAATCTCTCATTCGTGTACTCCGCATAATACACTTTTCAAAGGTTCAATTAAGAAGTTTATAACTTCATCCTCCTCTCTCATGCAGGTAACAAGCACATACCTCGGGATGACAACTTTTGTGCTTCAATTTCTGATAATGAGCTTTCCACATTGAATTCAGCCTCTAACGTTGTATTAGAGGGAAATTGGGCATCCCATGACTAGAAATTACGTGGATTTAAACCCATCCCTTTCACAGACTTGATCACCAAAGTCACTAGTTAACCATTTAGTCAAATGATCAACCAAATTATCTCAACTTCGGTCACATTACATAGACACAACTCCATGAGTGATCAATTCAAAGATTTTACAATGCCTAACTCCCACATGACCATACTTGCCATTTCACTTGGCTATATGCCTTAGCCAAAGTAGCATTACTATCACTAAGAATAGTAATAGGTGAGGTTGGTTTTGCCATAAATTAATGTCATAAACCAAGTATCTCAATAATAATGTCTTTTCTCTAACAGAAATCAAGGCCACAAACTTTGACTCCATAGTGGAACTAGTGATGCAAGTATGCTTTCTAGAGGCCCAAAATATGGCACCTCCCCCAAGCAAGAGGACCCATCTCGATGTTGAAGTATCCCCTTTAACATGAGAAATCCAACTAACATCAACAAATCCTTCCAAAAATGGATGGAAAGCCACTATAACTCAATACAATGTGCCTTTGAGATATCTTAGTACACGGCTGATTTCATTTCAAATGATGAGCACTGTGATTCATCATGTACCACTTATTAATTGTTCTATCGCATATGCGATATCAGGCATCATGCAAGTTATGCATTCATCAAGCACCCAATTGGCATGAAATACTCAAGTTGTAAAAAGTAGTTTCCATTATTAATCACGAGTTCCATACTTGGATCCATTTGGGTCTTTAACTCACGCCAATTCCTACTATGAAAATTTTTTTCAAGTACCTTCTCAATGCAGAAAATTTAGAGAAGGAATCTTCTTTGTCATTCCTCTTGATTCAATACACAAAATCACATTTGCCTCCCCCATGTCCCACATGGAGAATTGAAATAACAACTTTTTTATCAAAGTTCACTTATCTTTTATTCGTTCCAAAGATAAGCACGTCATATACATACAAATGTACGATGACTCCATTACCAGAATCATCATAAATTTTGTATACATTTTGTCTCCTTGGTTAAAATAACATAAACCATTAGACAAAATCACACCACCAAACCACTAGACAAATTCAAATTTGTCTAGAACTTCATAAACATCAAATAGAGAATTAGACAAATTAACCATTGAGTATGTGACCTACACAAAGGCAATTGTCATTCTTCTATTTCTCCATTTTACGAAGCCTTCTCCTTCTTCCTCATCTTTGAATCATCCCTCTTCCAAGTTACCTTCCGGATATAGAATATACCATGAGACTCATACGAAGAAAACCATCTTCTACTGTCATCGATGAAAAAATCATCATCGAACATTCTAATAATTCCATAGACGGAACATGTTTCTTGTAAAGAGCGGTTCAGCTATCATACTGGGAAATATTCTTTACGATTGTTGGAACTTTTGGAACGAGAGTACACGTACGATAGCCCGAGACCGGGAGACCACGTAAATAATATTTCCACCCTCAACAAGCCTAGAGTTATAGGAAATTTCTTCGTAAGATAAAACTATAACCACTTTAGAATCTAGACTTAAGAGACTAAAGCATACTTAGAAGTTTTAGTAGGAAGAAGAATGATATTCTTGGTGTGTACTTGCTCCACCATACGGCCATGTATTTATAATGGCCACACATCGTTTCGTGAAACAATATGTGTTCAAACACACAACCCTTATTCCCTTAACCTTTTCATGGAGGGACACATCTGTCCAATAAAAACCGTTGCATGAAATGAAATGATTCCTTTGAATTCCTCCAAACCTTGCATTACCAATTAATAAAGGCACGTGGCCTTAATTGGTTTAATTCCGTGCATCGTTAGAGGGTTCAATTCAATGAAATGAAGACTACAAATCATGGAATCATTGCATTTAATTGGTCTAAAACCACCATTCATGGAATGTTGCATCATTTGGTAGGAAATGGACTTGTGCATTCGATTCAAACCAAATGTCATGTACCTGAACCAAATTCCAACAATTTTTGCTTTTTTATTTAGTGCTTAAAAAGATGTCATGATGAAATATTTTCAAATATGCATAATTAATCATACAATCAACCATTTCAGTGAATCAACACATGAATAATACTCAATCACTTATAGTCATAGTGTCATACAACAAGCAGTTTCCTTAAATCTATATCGCTTCCTTCTTTCAGTCTCGCGGGCAAAGCCAAAGACTCGACCAAGAAAGAAAAGAATATTGTCATACAAAATATGACCAATACTACGGTGCCGCTATTAAAAGTGTGGCACCGGTGACGCCGTTTGTGATTGGTCCACATGTACATTACGTGGCACTTATTTGTTTTATCTAATAAGCCCAAACCCAATAAACCATTTGACCGGCCCAAACTTGCAGCTATCCAAGGTGTCGGAGAACCTTTATGTCGTCTTCACTCTTCCATTTCCCAGCCTTTGGCGTTTTTTTTATTTTCATTAATTTAGTTAAAATTCATTTAACCTTTAAAATATTTTTTTTTCTCTCTCCAAGAACCGAACACAAATTGCAACTGAAAAGGCGAAGTCTTCCTCAATCTTGTGCTCCGTCTGAATAAATAGTTAATTGCTCCGGCGAACTTCACCTCTGCCGATCCAATCTAGAGTCTGTACCATACACTTGCATTAAACTCCGTCACCATGTTCCTCCTACTACATTCATTCTGCAAAACAAAATGATAAATCACTGATTTTGAGCGTCTCTCTGTCTCGGTCGAGCTGCTCTGTCGTCACCGTACAAGACGCTCTGATCCCTCCCACTGCGTCGTCCCCCTTGGGCTGGGCGCCCGATCCCATTGTCGGAATCGTTGAAACTGAATCCAACGTAGAGAATGGAGGAGCTAACTAAAGAGTGTTAATGTTGTGGTTCTAGGACCCTTCAAAAGAGAGCATGCCAAAACTAAAACAAGGTATGGTTATGATTCTCTGGTTTGCCTAATTACAATTGTTTCAAATTAGTTGCAGTAGCAGGCCACAATCAAACCCACCACATTGTTTGACATGAAAGGAAGAAGCAGATAGGTTCAAATGCATGTATGATCGTATTCTTTGCTGAAGATGAACACTTATCATTCCTATTTTATTTTTGTGCATACAGATGGTTCTCATGGTGTCTGATTCTGAATACTGTAGTAGCTGGAACCTCGGCTTTTCATACCATCGTCATCTGGCCTGATTATATTGCTCTTACCTTTTTCATTACGACCAACTATACTCTTAACTTTCCTTCTTGTTTCCTTAAACTTCATCTTTGAATCTTACAAGGCGAAGCTGATCGCCGTGATCGGTTGGGATATTATTGTTATGTTGAAGAATATTGGGAAATAAAATGTTAAAAAATGGCTTTATAGTTGAATCTTAAACAAAATAGTATCTGGCTCATTGACTTAACTCTCAACAAACTCTTATACTTGAACAAGGTTCTTCCCAAATCATACAGACCAAGGAGAAAGCTCCAAGTTCTAGATCATTCCATTCATCATAACAAGACGAGATGTTTTTTTTTTCTTGGTTATGTTGACCGTATACATGAGTTATTTACTCATTTGGGAAGGGGTGAAGAAAATAATTACAGTTTCCATAAGGATTTTAAGCGAAACTATAGTCTGGAGAGCTAAAAAGCACTTGTTGAGCTCTAGCCTCTAAGACGTTTATGATATGGATTAAGCATCTTCTCTACTAGATCCTATTCATCATCCAAAACTTCAGGCCATGGAAATCTCTTGACATCTTTGACAGAAGATATGATTGTTAGTGCTACGCCCTACTACGTTTCTGCATTAACAAGCAATGTCCTACTAGCCAGTTGTCGGACTAAAGTTGCTTGCTCAACTGCTTCTTCTGCTTGGTTTTTTCCTGGGGAAACCCGACTGCAAACATTGCAATACCATAATATTTCCGAGCACTTCTACTATGCTATATAGTATTGGTGCTTTAATGTACAACTTGAAGTTGTACCATAACATTAAATGTATAAGTTTAGGTTGTACCATAAAGGAATTTGTATCATGATGTTATGGTACAACTTTACAACTTGAAGTTGTACCATCACATAAAGGAACAAGTTCAAGCTGTACCATAAAAGAATTTGTACAAAAAGTATAGGTACAATCTGAAATTGTACCATAACATAAAGGTACAATTTCAAGTTGTACCATAAAGACAAAAACCTATAGCACCAATACTATATAGCATTGGGGACCGGTTATTGTAACAACACCCATTGTGTTGTTATTGTAACAACACTAGTCCCCAACCAATAGGAAGCTAGGATTGTGATGACTTTTTATTAAATGAGTTGACCTAGTGTAAAATCAAAGCAGGGGTATAAGTGTCATTATGAAAAATCTATTTAAATAAAAAAAAAATAAGAAAATAAATTTTATTTTATTTTCTGCCCAAAAATTTGGTCGTCGGAATTCTGCCACTGGTCGCCGGAAAATGGTCGCCGGAATATGCTATTTTGTGGCCGGAATATGCTTACCGGCGTCGGAATCTAGTCACCGGGGCCGGAATATGCCTATCGGCGTCAGAATCTGCTCACTGACGGTCACCGGAGTTCGGTCAACGGTCTTCGTTGACCGGTCAACGGTCAACGACCACCGGATGTTATGGTCTGCATTGTGAGATTTATGGTTTGGTTTCTCATATTTTTTATGCCTTTTATGGTTTGTTTTATTGTGTTTGTGGTTTGCATTGAGAAGTTTCTGGTTTGTTTTCCTTTGTGGTTTGCATTGTGAGGTTTCTGGTTTGTTTTAATATATTTGTGGTTTGCATTAGGACGTTTATGGTTTGCTTTTTTGTGGTTTGATTTACTATGTTTGTGGTTTGCATTAGGAGGTTTTTGGTGTGCTTTCGCAAATGTTGTGGTTTGCTTTGTGAGGTTTTTGGTTTGTTTTAGGAGATTTGTGGTATGCATTAGGAGGTTTCTGGTTTGCATTAAGAAGTTTCTTTGTTAGGTTTGTGGTTTGTTTTAGGAGATTTGTGGCATGCATTAGGAGATTTCTGGTTTGCATTATGAAGTTTATGGTGTGCTTTCGAAAATTTTATGGTTTGATTTGCGAGGTTTCTGGTTTGTTTTATTGTGTTTGTGGTCTGCACTAGGAGGTTTTTTGTTGGTTTTTTTTGTTTTGCTTTACGGAGTTTGTGGTTTGCATTATGAGGTTTCTGGTGTGTTTTTTAGAATTTTGTGGTTTGGTTTGAGAGGTTTTTGGTTTATTTTAGGAGACTTGTGGTTTGCATTAAGAGGTTTCTGGTATGTTTGTTTTATCTTATGTGTGGTCTGGATTATGAGATTTCTGGTGTGTTTATGAAATATTTGTGGATGAAGATGATGGTAATGGGGGTGAAGAGAAGTAGTAATAGAAAGGGAAGTTGATGGTAATGGTGGTAATTGATTCCAGCTAGCTAGCTTCGAGTATAGTGTCGGCAATGAGGGTGAATGGAACAACTAATCTTTTCACGTTCATCAAATTTGAATTCAAGGTGGATGGGAGATGAGATGCTACTAATAAGTAATTTCAGTTGGGAAATTAATTCAGGAATCGAAATTAATGATTGGCCGGCCGATTTGATTTCCACCGCCGCCCGCCACAAACTCCATCCCTAAACACCGGATATTCCTCCCCCTTCCCCTTTCCCCTTCCTTCATCTCCCCACTGGTAAAAAGTGAACAGCTTTCTCTATCTCTCTCTCTCTCTCAGCAAAGCAAAGCAAGCACCAAAAACACACACAGATTCCTCGCCCCAAGCTGCAGACTGGAAAACGACTCTTTTTTTCTTCTCTTTCTTTCTCCCTCCCTGTATTTCTGTGAGCGGCGAGGTGAAAATAACTTCAATGACTAGAAACGGGGAAAGAGAGGGAAAAGAAGAAGGAAGGGCGGGCGAGGCTGGTATTCATCAGAATGCTGCAAATCCTATCCCTCCAGCTCGATCGATCTCCGTCCTGTGCTCTAGGTTCCGCAGTAACAATTCATTCTTTTCCCACCGACGCCGCTCTTGATTTCGATCCCGACCTTCAATGATTCTCTGTTTCCTACTCTGTTGCGCCTGTCCGCATGATTGAAAGCGCCAGATCTGGAGTTCTCGCGGCCGGGCAGATGGGAGAGTCAGAGTTTGGGCGACGCCGTTGGACTGCATGTTCCCCTCGCCGACAGTGGTGGTCGCGAAGCTCTGGCCGGAGAAAGAACGGCGGAGTTGCAGATGAGAAAGAGCATGAATTTGGGGCCAGAGTAGGGGAGGAGATCGAAAGTGATCTAGGGATTGAGATATTTCAATTTAATTTATTTAACTATATTATAGGTAAGTTTACTCTTATACCCTTAATGAATCATGTTGTTAGTATAACAACACTTAAAGTGTTGTTATACTATCCGGGCCCATAGCATTGTAAAATTCCTCTAATATTTCCTCACTGCCTTCATCAGCAAAGTAGACATTCACCACTCCAAGTACCTGCAAGAACAGAAATAGTTGGGAAAACTTCAACTTGCCATTTAGAGACCCTCCATCAAGTCTTTGTGTTGATGACAACTTACTGAATACTAAATTTAAGAACTATCCTGTACAAAATAATTTGATATGCTATGCAAAGGTAGACCAGATGTAAAAATAAACCTGCAGTGCATGACTCTTAATGAAGATCACGAGTCCAATATTTGCTCTACAACCAGCTACAAATTTCAGTAGCTTCAGTTGAGTTGATTGTTCAAGAACCGTGAAAGCAAAACACCAATAGCTTCTCACCTGCTCTCGACCCCTGAAATCTTAGAATCTCCAATGCTAGAGCTAGCAGATTCACAAACGACATCAACAGAAAGTCGGTAAAATTGCCAATATCAATTCAATCTACAACCACAAACCAACCAATGCTGCTGTAGCAGTAGTAGTTTTACAAACGACCAACAACAGAACTTCAGTAAACTTGTTTAACCTAGAAACCCCAACCAACGCTTGGTTGAAAATCATTATGGGATAAAAAAGTGAAGATAGATAATCGAATCGTCGTTACCTCGATGGAGCAATCGGGGAGCACAAGCGGAGGATAGACGGAGTGGCACCGAGACGGACTTTCTGAAGCTTCCCTCGGCCACCTTCCCAATTTCCAGTCCCCTCGATCCTAAATATATATTAGTAAACCCGCTCGGCGCCATCGAGAAGCTGAACGATCTGCGTCTCTATGCTTGAACTCCTCCAAATTGGCAACGGAGGAATCGGCCGAAATTACAGTCCGACAGTGTGAGAGGGCGATGAAGACACGCTGGGTTTTGGGTTTCGTTGTTGTTGTTTTTTGTTATTGGAACAAAAAAACAAAAGTAAAATGAATTTTATAGGAATTAAGAAAGAAAATGAAAAACGGAGATAAGAAGACGGAATAAAGCTTCTCCGTTATCTTGCATGGTGGCGGTTTGACCGACTCATAACCTCCTAATTTAGGTTAGGATTTAATAAGCTTAATCAGTGCCATGTCACTGTCCATGTAGACCAATCACAATCGGCGTCACCGGTGCCGCACTTTTAATAGCAGCACGGTAGTATTGGCCACAAAATATTTGGATAAAAGAATGGGAAATTGGGTGGGCTAGGGAATATGGGCTAATATACTTAACCAGGCAATGACGGGCCTAGTGAAATTTCATTGACCAAAATCTAAAGAATTGCAACAAAGAAAAACAAAATTAAATATTCTCCTCCTCTTCTCCTTCTTCCCTCTTCCTCTTCCTTTTTCCTTCAGCAACCGGCAAAAGGCAGGAAGAAGAGAAGAAGAAGAATCACGCCGTACTCCTTTCTTGGTTCTTCTTTTCTCAGGAAGCTCTCTGCTGTTTTGCTCCTTCATTTTGCTTGTGCTATTCAGGCTCACGAGCGACCAGTGAAAATCCACTAGAGCTTTCTATTCCTCGTAGTCGCAGAAAATGGCGATGACGGTTGAAGGTACGACTTATTGATCCTTCTTATTTCATCAATTCTATTTAATTCTTTAACAGATTCGAAATTCCCACCTACCTCTTGCAGTTTGCATCGATTAATTTATAGCCTTCTAGCTAGGTTCCCGCTTCGTTGAGCTCCACTGAACTCAGTTTTGATAGGGCTTCTGACTAGTCGGATTTTCTCCCATAGGCAAAGAAGAGGGCTGCTCTGGTTGGAGGGATATACATCTGTTTGGTTTCCTTGAAAATAATTCAGAATTTAGACATGAAAGTAGTGAATTTGTGCGGAAAGTTTTTCACTTGCCATAATGCCATTGTTGATTCGATTTGATCAGAGTGACCTAACCTATTGATGGTGCTTGGAGCCTTGAGGCGTAGACTTTAGTTTGTCTGGGTTGTGAGCTTGAGTTCGTCTTCTTGTTGTTGTGGGGGGTAACCTGTCTACTTAATTTGCTGTGAAGTTTATTTCTCTCAGATGTCTTCATCCATACTAGGAATACATATGCACTTGCTTTCAAGTATGTATCTTTCAATTTCTAATCGCTTTCTGTTTTGATGCGCTGGTGCTGCGGTGTCGCAACATGTTTACTGCCGTCCTCTACAGTGTAAGTTGGAAGCTTTGATATGGAATTGAAACCTGTGCATGTGCTTTTTTTGTTTTGGTGACTAGTTTCTAAACTGAGTTTGTTTCGACGCAGGCTTGCCGGTCTCGCTTTTATGTTCTCAGCTAGTATTCTGCTACAAATACTGGTATGTTTTCAGCCTCCTTGGTTTGTACTATGGGATCCCTGCATAAATTTTACAAATGCCATGTCACTTAGAAGTTAAGATCAGCCAACTGTATGCACCTGGACTAGAAAGGTTTCATAGTGAAGCATTATCAGGTACAGAAGTCTAGAAAATGGTTACTTCTGTCCATCGCGCCCTTGTCTGGGACTGAGGTATTGTTCCACTGCTTCTTTCCATGAGGGAAAAGAACCATATTGTTACTCAAAAACGTTAATATTTATCCAAGAAGTCATTCAGATGTTGTTCAGTACTTATAGAAACTAACTAGAACTGACAAACAAGGAAGCATCATTAAAGAATTTGATACAGGACTTGCGTTGTCAAAAGTTGTAACAACTCCAACCAAGCGCATCAGTTAGCAATTTGAATTCTTGTGTTAATCAGTTAAATCTAGCCTGCTCTCTTTAGTTCTCAACACTGATCTTAAGATCTATATGATGAAAATGAACTGAGAAAGAACTAATTAACTCTCTTTACTATGAACTGGGTTTAGGCTGACCTCTGGTTATTAATCTAAATTTGCTAGGAGCTGGTTGGTCAGATGGTTTTTTATTGTGATGCCAGAGGAGGATCTGGTTATATCTTATAAGATGTTCTCGTGATTCTTTCCGATGAAGTACTTGTTGTTTTGTTTCCTGTTGCCTGCTGTATGATACTCAAATTTTTAGAAGTTCTGCTGATTGCTGCACTTTTGGCACTCAATCAGCTTGTAGATCTCTAGGGCTTTGTGCTTAGGAATCTTCCAAGTTCCAATGCATGCATTCCAAACTTGAACATGCTTTTTTTCTTTACCCATCTCTGAATCTTCTATTCCACTGCATCAGTGTACATGGAATGAAATCAAAGTGTGATTGCTATAAATATTACGGTCAGGACATTGTACCATGTTGTTTAACGAAAAGTTTCACCCTCCTGATTTCTGTCATTTCAGGCCTGTGCAATATACACAATTGGTGGCCCATGTTATCAGGTTTGGTGTTATTAATTCGTGAACACTACAAAATTTGGATTTGGAGAGGTTCTTGAATCATGATACAAAAATCATTGTGCGCTGCAGCTCTTATGTATGTGCTAGTGCCTATGCCTTGTTTATTCTTTGGAGGTGGATCAACTCAGTTTCTTATAAGCCGGGATGGTGGCGGGTGAGTGTACTTACATCTTTACCTTCATTCGGCTAACTGGTTTCTGATCGTTAGACTTCTGTGGGGTTTACTTTTCTTTTTTTGCGAAAAAAGTTGTTCATCCTTAAAGCTTGTGCTGTTGCTAAACTGCAGTTGGATAGATGCTGCAAAGTTCCTCACGGGAGCATCAGCCGTTGGGAGCTTAGCGATTCCTATCATCCTTAGACATGCCAATATGATTGAAACAGGGGCAATGTTCATCGAGTTCACGTCGTTCTTCATCTTTGTATGCACAGTCATGTGTTTTCATCGAGCTAGCTTGGAGGACGACTGGTGATGCGCATTCGTTCTGTCCAGTTGGGAACTAAATTCCTGATGTAACTCTTGTTTTTTTTTTTCCGGACAAAAACTTGATCGAAAGATGATAGAGCATCGTTACCGGCTTACCGCACTATTGCCCTGTATATCCACTTCATTTCATGTATATCAATTACACATTACAAGTTGCAACAACGAAGTTGTGGCTCTCCGAACTCGATCAGACATCATCATCGGGCTCTGCGATGTAAGAGACTCTTCACATCGAACTGGCTGCATGTAATCATCTTTCTTGCCCCGTGATATGATCTGTGATCCGCACCTTCCCTTGTCTACAATTTGATCTAAAATAGCATTCCCCAAATCAGATCGAGCGAGATCAGACTTTTGCTAGAGGCAGAACTGAAGGCGAGAGAGCCAAACGATATAGAAGCAGAGAGATCTATATAAATAATGAAGCCTCTCTGTTTGCTTCTATAAGCCTTGGCGGGAAGCTAATCGCTTCATTTCTTGGTCTTTGTTTTGGGTGTGGCCTTTGTTGTTATATTCACATTCGCTCAAACATGGGATTGAAAAATGATTTACAAAAAAGAATTAGCATTAATCTTTGGCGAAGCTATGCTATGGAGACTGGAATTCTCAACTCAGTATAAACTATCACCTGTGGCATCCATAGACGGGTACACTTTCATGACTTTCATCTTACATAGCCACACCTTAGAAGGAACTGTAGCTCACTTATCTTGATTCCCGTCCACAAATAAATGTAAAACGGAAAGGATCAGCTCAACATCCTCTAAACATCACCACTATCAATAGATTCCAGCCAAACTCAGTTGTTCCCCATCCTTGCCTACATTTCTGTAGCTTTCTTCCTCTCCTCGTTTTCCTACATTTGAAAGAAGCCTCTCCTCGAAAGCTTCCAAGAAATGGACAATACAGATTGGAAAAAACCTCAGCCCAACATATAGCACAGAGGGAGATAAAGGAACATTAGAGCACTGTACACACTAACCCGAGTTCGGTAGATGAGAAGGCACGCATTCTCATCACGCTGAGTCCTCAGTATCATCAGAATCACTTCTTTCTGGCTCCTCAGCATTAGCTGTTGTTGGTGGAGCCTCAGGCTTTGTCACGGGCTTTGGTGCAGGTTTCTTATTGGCATTAGATGCATTCTGGTTCCCATCTTCTTGCTCGTTCACTTCAGCAAGTAAGGAAGCCAAGTTAAGGACTTGTGTGAAAGCATTAGACTCAATAAGTAAAGCTTGGCAGTATGAATCTAAGGATATCACCATTTTCTACTGTTCCACCAGCCATGATGTTCAATAGGTCTCTCTCAACGCGTTGCACAAGCTCAGGCTGCAAGTAATAAAACACACAAACATTTAAGTATTGACTGGACTGAATAGAAAAAGATGCAGGCATTAGTTGCTCAAAATCCAACCAAATCAAAAAAAGCCAGCTGCTTTCTGATCATCAGCTATTATTACGTCAGAGAAATGCACGATGAAATTTAATCAAAAGGGTAAACGAGTGCTCAGATCATCATACATTGAGGTCAGGCTCTCTTCTGAATCTTCTTTTCCGAGCATCCCTCATAGGAGGAGTGAGACCATGTCTGTACTCAATTGTATCTGGAGCTGATTCATTCGGTCCTCTAACCATAATCATCTGTAAAAAATCTCACAGTAAATTGCGCTCTTAATGTAGTAGTAGTCACACGACTATAACAACGTACCTGGCCGATGTCTGCAGTTTTAACCAGAGCTCGATCATCATACGTCTTATAGGACTCCGTCACACAAGGGAGATCCAAGAGAGATGCAGGGAATTGCTCATTGCCAATGCTAAATGTGCCACTCCGTCCATTCTCTGCAAAGCCCATCAAGCATACACAGAGGGGAAGTTCATGAATAGCAAGTTTGGATGGAAAAAATGGTATAGGGAAGAATCCTTGATGATTCCAATTGTTCTGAGTTCTTAGAATGAATAACTAAATGCAACCTAACGTTTTTACAGCTCTAGCTGGAAGCTTGAGAAGCTCAACCGAAAAGGAAAAGGGATTATGGATAGCCTCACCAGAGAACGACAAATCCAGTGCTTGCTCTTCGGGAGAAGCTGCACTTCCGTTCAGAAGGGATTCTAAGCGCTCGGCAACAGAAGGCGGAACTCTGAGAATGAATTGCTCCTCCATTCTTCCCTCCTGCATTATTCAGCGGCCCGTCAAGCAAACGAACGCCATTAGGGCAAGAAGAAGCAACCATAAAAGCAGAACATGCATATGGAATGGATCTCCCTGATGCTCGTTATGGATTCTTACAGAGAAATCTAGAGTTTATCACTGCCGACTTGTCAGCCAACCAGAAGATGCGATGGGAAGGTATCCAATAGATATACTGGAAAGGAAAATTGCAGCGAAACAATACAAGGGAGTTCGACGGCCTTCGTTTCTCTTCTCTCTGAACCTTCAGATGCGGTATCGAACCGGCGATTCAGTCCGCTGATCAACTCTCTCTCGCCGACGGGGGAAACGGCAGGTCTACAGCGGGACGGTGGTGGAACTCCAAGAGCGATTGTGCACGAATGATGATGAGGACTTTAGAACCCCTCGGCTCGGCCTCTCTAGATTTGCCTTTTTATTCGTTTGAACAATGACCGGTTTACCACTTACCACGCGCTCTTGTAAATGGCTAAATGAGAGTTTTTTCCAGAAATAGCACCTTTAAAAAAAAAATTACAAAACTAGCACCCACCCAAAAATATTTACAAAATTAGCACCATTTTTTATTGACCGCGCCCTCCAGGTGCGGTTTACATATAAAACGCATCCCCCGGATGCGTTTTATATGTAAACCACACCTGGAGGGTGCGGTCAATACTGGTGGGCCTAAACCGCACCTGGGCCATGCGTTTTCATGTTTGGCCTACATGAAACGCATGGCCGAGGTGCGGTTTAGGCCTGACCTACCTAAACCGCACCTTAGAGATGCGGTTTCTGCCTCCAAGAACAAACCGCATCTCTAAGGTGCGGTTTGGTCATGTAGACCGCACCCCCAAGTGCGGTTTACATGTCAATAAGTTTTCGACACCCGACACAGCATGCAGAGAATTATGGACGTAGGGCTGCATGGCAGACTAAAACCGCACCCTAGAGGTGCGGTTTTCACAATTTTTTCCCTATATAAGACTTGCCGGAAAACCTCTACTCTTCACACCTCTCATTCTCTCTTTCATTTTTCTGTTGTATATCTATATTTATTTAGTGTGTTTGCCATTAAGATTAACTCGTAAGTTTATTTTGTGTTACTTTTTATGCCATTAAGATTAACTCGTAAGTTTATTTTGTGTTACTTTTTATGCCATTAAGATTAACTCGTAAGTTTATTTTGTGTTACTTTTTATGCCATTAAGATTAACTCGTAAGTTTATTTTGTGTTACTTTTATGTCATTAACATTAACTCGTAACTTTATTTTGTGTAACTTTTTATTGTTATTTGTGATTTGTGATTTTTATGATATTAACTAAACTACGGTTTGTTGTGTGCAGATGGCATTCCGTCAGTTAACGCTTGGCTTACGGTGGAATGGTTACACGGAAGACACCGGAAAGGGGGCCACCTACGTCGGTTAGGGGGTGACTCTCGTAATGCTCTCTAAAATACTTCGTCAACCATGTAATTGAGACTTGGTGTTTCCTCATTGGTGGCATGCGATCGGTCGCATCAACGCAACCCTTCACCGGTACTTTCACTCCCAAATGACTGTGGATGAAATGCTGCCAACCTGGCATACCGTCATAATCCTCGGGGGGATGATCACTCACGCACACCAGTTTGCCGTCGATGGGCAGATGGGTTAGGATGGCGACATCCTTTAGCGTGATGGTGGCCTCTCCTTCTCTAAAGTTGAAACAATGGGTCTCCTTTCTCCATCTCTCGGCTAATGCGGTGATGAGTTGGCGATCGATTTGGATGCCGTTAAAATGCCTAATCGAGTCTAACCGTGCCCTTTTGAGAAATGGCAAGATAGCTGGGTGGAATGGGAGCACATTGGTGGTACCCCTATAGCGGATTATTGTTTGTCAGTCCTAGCAAAAATGTACACGTTAATTATTATTAGTAAGGGTTTTTTTCCGTATAACTAAATTAATTAAATTAAATTATGCGACATAAAACATAATTTTATTATCATAAAAAGACATTTCATATTATCATAAAACAAACGTCCTAAATTAATTAACATAATAAGATTGTCAATGAATAATAATTTAAAGAGGTACATACATATTATCGTAAAACAAACATACTAAATTAATTAACATAAATAACATTGTCAATGAATACTAATTTAAAGAGGTACATACATATTATCGTAAAACAAACATACTAAATTAATTAACATAAATAACATTATTAATGAATAATAATTTAAGTAGAAACATACATATTCAAATGTTTGGTAAATAATTTAATCGTATTAGTTGTTTTAAATAATTTAATCGAATACAAAGCAACACTCGTTAGACTCTTAGAAGAGGTATACATCTTCTTAGAAACACAGTCTTTTTGACAGAAAAAGGGGGGATCCGAGGATCTCTTAATACCCGATTTTCCCAGGTAATGGGAGGATATGATAATCGCTTAAAACCCCATTTCCTTAGACGTGCATCTCTTTATAAAGAGTCGAAGTAAGTGGCGCTATGTATTCGATTAAATTATTGAAAACAGCCAACACGATTAAAAAATAAACATAAATTAATTTTATATTACACTAGGCACATTAACAAAATAAAAGAATGACAAATGGTGAAGAATTGTATGTACCGGGTGATCGTTCCAAATATCCCTTGACCGATGGTTGGGTTGGTCGTACAAGTCGGTTGGATCCACCGGTCCTTGCTCGAGATAATACCGTTGGTTGTATATATCGACGTCCTCCCCAACCTACGAGAAAATAACAACGAGGTTAGTACATAGATTAATTAAAAAACTTATAACAACAACAAAAATTAAACCAAAATAATGAGTACATACCGCTTGAAATTCATCAACATAAACTCCTTCTCCTTGCCACCAATCGGCCATTATTTCGGCGTAATTCGGACAGAGCTTCGGCTCGACTCGGAGGGTTTTGAGGAAAAAACCTAAGAAATGTTTTCTGATGGCAGATCGGACTTAGCCGCAACCAACAAACCACTATTTCCTAGGCTTTTGGGAGGGGAGGGTTTAGAGAGATAAATTGTAGAGAGAGGAGGAAGAATGGGTTGTGGTGTGAAGAAATGAGAGGGGGAGGGGGGGATATTTATACCCATCAGACCGCACCCCCCAGGGGCGGTCTTGTAATTTTGCACTAACAGAAACCGCTCCCTCCCGCTGCGGTTTACGTTTCCCTAGGTTTGACCGCATCTCGGCCGTGCGGTCTGGGTGGCTTGGCGCGGATCGCTCCGCTGGCAGGCGGTCTACCGTCAGATCGCCTCACCATCTGACGGTCTTGAAGACCGTTCCGCAGCTGGCGTGGATCGCTGCGTTGGCATGCGTTTTGTGACGGGGACCGCACCTGCACGATGCGGTTTATGTGTAAACCGCATCCTTCACGTGCGTTTCACCTATAAAACGCATCGTGCAGGTGCGGTCCAAAAAAATAGGTGCTATTTCTGTCTTTTTTTTCATATGTGTGCTAGTTTTGTAATTTTTTTTTTTAGGGTGCTATTATTGGAAAAAACTCGCTAAATGAAGGGTATTTCCTCAACTACCACTTAAAAGTTTTAGATTTGCAAAGTTGTTAACCCGCGGTCATCCCAGATCAGATGAGAAAAATGGGTTGCACTTACTTGTTGAGTCGACCGCTACAAGGCATCGGATTGAAAGTCAAATTGTGTCATTTTTTTTTGGTTTGTGAAATGCGTCTATTTTCCAATTTTTCTTTTCGCCCAATTCAATCTTTGGAATCTTTAGTTGAACATTTGAATATTGATGTTATATAAGTGTGTGAATTCTAAGTACGACATGTTACTTTGGTGTAATGTTATATGTTATTACTCATATGTTAGATGAGATTTGATATAATTTATAAGGATAAGTATAATATAATGACTTTTTCCATATTTCGGGCTAAAATGGGCTAAAACGGGTGACCCGTTAACCCTTGACCCACTAGCTCGACCGGGTCCGGGTCAACCCTCGGGTTGACAACCTTAGAGATTTGGGAGAGACATACCACTTAGGTTTGAATAGGGCGCCGGGTACCATTAAAGTCGTCAAAATATGCATTCGCCTAGTTTTCCATCCAATCCAACCTAAAACTTTTAAAAACATCCAAAACTATATTTTAACAAGTTTTTATCTAATATAGCAATGAAAAAACCTTATAAACATAATATTACTAAAATGGTTAATCAATATTGTCAATAAAATAGATAAATTAGTAAAAATAATAAATAAATATCAAGAAGAATAATAAATATAAAGAATATAATAATAAATATTTAAAATTAATATTAGGAGACTATTTAAACCCCTAATCCAATTAGAAGTACCATTAAAAAATTTAAAATAGAACCTAATTAATCATCAATGCATCAAGACCAAAGAATGATAAATGTAACACAATAAGAAAGAATTAAACATATTCCAGTAATTGAAGATACTTATAATGATAATTGATTCTACATTTCCTATTCAAAAATTGATTTGGTATCAGAGTCTTCAAAAGAGGATTCCAACTAAACATAATTCATAGGATATATTTTCTTCAGAGAATAATTCAATTATTAGTAAACATAATGATAAGGTAGAGGTAGAAGGGCGAGTGTTAGGTAGAGGTTACGTGTTAAAGCACTGAGGGTAGGAAGCACAAAATACTTATAATTGATTCTAAATTATCTATTTAAAAATTAATTTGATATCAAGTCTTCAAAAGAGGATACCAACTAAATAATAAAAATTGATGTTTTTCATAAGTCAAAATAATTTTTACAATAAGAAAAGTAGAAAAACCAATTAAGAAAATTAGAAAACAGAATATTCCAAAAATACTATGTTAACATTAACGGAATGCACTTAAACACTAAACTTAAGTGGTAGCGGATGCACAAATAATAGAGTTTAGTGGTACCCGACGCCCTATTCAAACTTAAGTGGTATATCTGTCCCAATTATCAAACTTAAGTAGTACCCGAGGTATTTTACCCGCTAAATGAAATATCAAATATCAACTAGTGTGATTAAGTACTAGCTTACACCTGACTCGTTGGTCGGATTACTCTTTCGAATTATTCCAAAACAAATGATTTGAGTTTGGTTGTCTTATACCTGACTCGTTGGTCGGACGACCCTTTCAAATCATTCTGAGACAAATAATTCGAGTTTGGTTGCCATAAATTTCATTATTTCTGCTGGAAAGCATAGAGGAAATCTAATGAATAGAAGGAGAAGTGTGAAAACAATGACATGTGTTCTTGAGATGTGGATAGTATGGAGATTAACAAGACTATGCATTGCAATCATCCAAACCTTCAAGTTTTCTTTTGACGAACTTTGTAATTGGTGTGACAAAAAGCATCTTCAATATTCACTAATTTACCATCGATAATGTCATTGGTTACTTATGGTGAAGTTAGAGGGGGAAATATATGTTGTCATGGATTGGGAAGAAGAATAAGCATTGGCGAGATGACCCTATAGTAACAAACATGTTAGCAAGAGTGATGGGTGTGTGTGATTTTAAAGTTTGAGTGAAAATATATAATGAACTCACTATATTATCTAGACAGCTGTCATTGTTGTTATAAGTTTATGCACATTTGATTATTTACCTTCAAGCGCCAAAATTCCAGTAGGTGATGAGTTGTCTTCGTTTGAGTTTTGTAATTAAACTACCGGGCCAATATGTTAAAAGTTTGGAGGCCACACGATGAGCAATACCAAATCTGTTGCAGCGAAGTTATCTGTCACAGTAATGACAATGCAAAACATGTGTTAACAAACGAGCATATGGATTACTTTGATGGATTGACATTAGAATAGGGGTGGGCATCCGGTTCGGTAAACCCGAATCGGACTGAACCGAAACCGAAGTGAACCGAAACCGAAACCGAAATACGGCTGTTCGATTCGAAATTCGGAAAGGAAATGTTCATACTTCGGAAACCAGGGTTCATCCAACCGAACCGAGGTTCCGAGTTCCAAACCGAAATTCCGAAATAGACCCACAACAACTCAAATGAACCCAAAGCCCACAGTTATTACAATTAAAAAAAAAACCCAAAGCCCACTATTATACCTCACAACCCACAACAATCCACTCCCCCACAACCCACAATTCACAGCAAAACCCTAGCCCAACCCTTAAGCCTTAAGGCCCCCTCCCAAATGAAAACCACACAGTGGCCGTCGCTGCTGCCGCACTGTTCGGCGGCCGCCATTCCCCTCGAAGCAACGAATCACATTCCTCGCACTCCCCTGCCTTTCGGCTCTCCGACGACCGACACCATCAAATCCGCCATCGCCTCCACCCTCTTCTCCTTCACGCTATGTCGCCATCCCACCTCCTTCACTGCCTGGAAACCCTAAAAAAGCCCTCATTGAAGAGGAGGAAGAAGAAGAAGAAGAAGCAAGAATAATAGGCAAAAATCAGAAATCGGAATCCAGCGGCTACTGACGGCAACTTGCAAAAATCATAATCAAGGAGGGAGCTGGTGGTGGACTCACTTCGTCAATCGCCATCTGAATCTGCACGCTCTCCGTCTCTGAATCTGCTCGCACCATCGCCGCCTACCCCTGAGTTCTCTCCGTCAGTCGCCATCGTCGCCTGCTTTGACTTGTTGTCGCTATCGTTGTATGTTGCCGCCGAGTCCAGAGACCAAGAGAGGGGAGGAGAGATCGTGGTTGCATTTGTGCTATGAGGAGAGAGAGACAGATAGGTAAAGAGAGAGATAAGGTAAGTGGTGGGAGTGGGAAAGAGTGCTTCACGTGAAAAGAAAAAGGTGGGGAGAGAGTTACTTTTTGGAACTTCGGGTATGGCCTTGAAACCGAATCGAACCGAAATATATCTCGGTTCGGATGAACCGAACCGAAATATATTTCGGTTCGAATTCAGTTTGTGCTGTGAGGTACTTCGGGGAGTCAGTATTTGTCTGTTCGGTTTGAACCGAACCGACCGAATGCCCACCCCTACATTAGAATGATGGAGTTGAATAATGGGATCGACCTTAGTTTAGCACAATGTAATTTGGTTGGTGAGAAGCAGGAAATCCATAGCCGCGATCCATACCCATTAGGCTAATCATGGCCGTGTCCAGCAGGTGGTGAAAGCCTTCGGAGCAGGGATGAGCCTACAAAAGGAAGTTCGCTCTCCCCAACATGAGGCTGGAACGGAGTTGGATGGTCTTAGGCATGAGACTGAACTTGCACACGTTGCAGAAGAAGGATTGGTTGGTCTGAATGAGTATGGATCCAATTATGGCGATCCAAAAATTGGTGAAAGGAAGAGATCGTTCAAGGAAATGGATGGGGACCTATGTGAACCCCCTACCCCAAAGATACAGTTTGTGGAAGATAAAGAGAATTCTCAAACAGTGGAGGAAACCAACCTAAAATGGTCCCAGGAAGATAAATGAGGCTACTTGCCTGGAATGTAAGAGGAATTGGACCATCTCTTACATTCCAAACTGTTGTTGGTTTAGTTCATTCGAATAAACCGGACCTTGTCTTCTTTTAGAGACAAGAGCATGCCGAAGAATAGTTTCCCGTCGTATGAGGGGGTTAGGTTTTGAGACTTCGCACTGTTTCTTTGTCGATTCTATGAATGCATCTAGTGGTCTTGTTTTTGCTTGGTCCACCGAAGTTGATGCTTCGGTGTTTTTTTTTTCATTCCAACTTCTGTATTTGTACCTAGATTAATGAAGTGGATTTTTCTTATGTTGTGATTTGTGTTTACATTAGTTGTAAATTTGTAATACTGCAATAAGAGTCGATCAATTGACTTAACTCTGGGAAGTCTGCGGCGCAATTCATCTCCCCTTCGTTGTTAATAAGTGACTTTAACACTACTCTGCATGAGAGTGAAAAGGGTGGTGGAAATCAGTGGAATGCTACCCAGGCAATTAGTCTACATGAATTTATTCAGGATCTTGGTCTCCATGACTCTGGTTTCCAAGGTGACCAATTCACTTGGACAAACAAACGTATGGGGATTGTGTGTATTCGTGAAAGACTAGACATAGCTATATGCTCTCAAATGTGGGTTGATCGATTCCTGGATACACTTGTAAAGCATTTCACGGATCCAGGGTTGGATCACCAGGCCCTGCTCTTATCAGATAAGCCCTGTGTTCGAAACAGTCGCCCCCTTTTTCGGTTTGATGCTCGTTGGCCGTCGAACCCTGCAGTCAGGCTATGGTGAATTATGTGTGGCAGGAATCCATCCAAGGTACTCTGATGTTCCAACTATGGGAAAACTTAAGCTTCAACATTTGCTCTATGATTGGAGTAGGGCAGGTACCACAAACTCTCTTCGCAATATTAATACTCTACAAGATGAAATTGACTGGATTAAATCTCTTCACCCCATTAACTGGGACGAAGTGCGGTTCCTAGAAATGGGGAGCGAAGGAGCTTTACTAGCAGCAAAAATCTCGAGTCCAGTGGCTAAAACAGGGTGATCAAAATACTTCGTATTTCCATACGATCACGTTGGCTCGTAGAAAATGGTATTTTATGTCCTGCCTGGAATGATAATGGAGAGTGGATCACTGAGGAGAATGGGAAGGCATACATTGCCAATACTTTCTATCAGAATCTCTTCGCCTATGAGAACCAAGTGCTTAGGTGTCGGATTCGGACGGGTTCGGGCTGGGTTCAATAGGGTTCGGGTTCAAACGGGTTGCGAATTCATCGGGTTGCGGGTTTATCGGGTTCGGGTTCAAGCGGGTTGCGGGTTAGTCGGGTTGCGGGTTCTTCGGGTTCAATCGGGTTGCGGACAAATTTGGTTACGGGTTCATCGAGTTTTGGGCCAGGCGGGTTGCGGGAGGATCGGGTTGTGGGTTGTTCGGGTCAGTGCATCGAGTAGCTTACTCCTTATTCGTTACCAACATACACATTTTATTAAACTAATTTAAAATATTTTTCTCAATTTTAACCAATTTCTTTCTACCTCGTATATGTACTTCATTTTAAAAAAACTAGTCAAAATGTTAAATCAATTTATATGATTTGCAAACTTGTTATATAATTAATCGTAATTGGTAAAGTACACTAGCTAATAGTAATGGTTATCAACATATACAACCAAAAGATACCATTAATTATTTATTTGGTATTTTAATATTATTTGATTAGTAATTGGATTAAAGTATCTCGTTTAGTATAACCATTCAAATATGTTATTTGGCATGTGGTATTTGGCAAAAGCAAAGTGGTAAAAGGAGTTATTTCGAAATAACTCATTGCCCTAATAACTTCAGTAAACTGTTGCCAAACGAGTTATTTGTAAAATTGTTCGAATTATCCTAAAAATTGAACCATTAAATATTAACTATCAAATTTAGTAAAATTATTGTGACTTCAATCATAACTTACTCAATAACATATATCATATACACTTAACCTTACTTTCAATCGACAATATTAAGTTAATATATGTTGTTGATCGTATACCCTAAACCATCAATATATTATACACTAACAACATACCTTATACCCTAACCATATATCACTATGAGTTGTGATTTTGCTAGTATAGTTAATTTAAAGTGAAATTCAGACTTTGATTTTTGAAACATAGATAAAAAAGTGATATTTTTTATACCCTAACCATATATCATATACTCTACACCATATACCCTGTACCCTAACCACGTACCATAAACATAAATTAAAAAGGGATCTCCTGCCATTAAAGATTTTAAATGACTTCAAGTGAACGTATGTTAATAAAAAACTTAGAACTGTCAAAACCATCAATACCTTATATCCTAACCATATACTTTATACCCGAAATAACGAAACGTACAAAATTACTTATCAAGTTTAGTATAATTGTTGGCTCTTATTCACCCGCCCCATAAATTTGCCATTCCAAATTTCCCATCCAAACCTCCGTCTCATTTTCCATTCCAAAGTGACCCGCAAACCGATTAACCAAAATTTTCAAACCCGCAACCCGAATGAGTTATTGCAATCGTAAGACTTAACAAGCCAAGTTTAACACCCATTTTGAAATGAAAGTTCAACTTGAACACAACTTAAATGTGCCAAAAGTTACTAAGTGTTGTAAAATAATGATCATGTAGTGTTGAAATTGCAATAAATGTAGAAGTAGAGAGGGCAATGGGTAGGGTCGGGTGCGGGTTTACCCTATACCAACTCCTAATCCGCCGGGTAGAGCTTTCTAAAATTCCCGACCAAATAACTACTGGGTATGAAAATTATATAACCATACCCTACCCACCGGGTAACCACGGGTATTCCGGTAACCATGGGTACGAATCCTAAACTATGAACTTATACACATATATGCACATACATACTCTTTGTCCATTAAAAATTCTCAATACTTGTAACTGTTCTAACTTCAACAATCCACACAAATAAAAACAGCAAACACATAATAATTGTTCTTGCTTCTACAATCCACACAAACATAATAATCGTCTACATCTTCATCATCAATAATGGTAGCTAAACTCAATTTCTCAAGCTAAAATAAATTTCTCAAGGGAAATTGATCCTTTGGTTAGCGGGGCGGGTGTAACGGGGCGGGTATTATCGATTACCATACCCGTACCCTACCCTTTATTTTCTAACCGGGTATTACCCGTACCCGCCCCTAACTCGTCAAAGCGGGTAATTACCCTCGTTGACCGGTTATGGTCGGGTAGGATACCCATGGTTACGGGTTGGATTGACATCCCTATATAGAAGTATAGAAAACAAGTAGACAAATTAAGTGAATTTTTCTAAAATAAATGATTGTGTAAACACCAAATTTGTTTATTTCTTTCTTTTTCACAAAAATATTAAAATATTAAAATTCCCCTCCTTCTTTCTCCTTCCATAAATTAGAAACACTCAATTTGTCCTCATCTTTCTCTTTCATAAAATTGAAAGAACCAAATTTCCCTCCTCCTTCCTTCCACAAAAAGTTGAAACCTCAAAATTTCCCTCCTTATTTCTCTTTCATAATCAAAAGAATCAAACTTTCCCACTTCTTCACTTCTCACAAATCAAAACCACCAAAATTCCCCCCTTTTTCTTTTCTAAAAAATTCAAAAAAGCTAATTCCCCTCTTCTTTCTCTTCCCAAAAGTTGAAAACACCAAAATTTTCTTATTCTCTTAAAAGCATCAAATTACCAAATACATTGCTTTACTTTATTTATACTTAATTAATAATTTTATTGAATAGTTAAATTAATCAAAATTTTAATTTATATATTATATTAATATTGTCCATATCTCAATTATCAATTATTCATTATTAATATTCACATTGTGCTGATTTTATATTTCATATTTACTTTTTTAATTTTGTTAAAGGACTTTAGTGTTAAAGTGACCTTAATGTTTCAATTTTTGTAATTTTCTTAAAATACATAATATCAAGTGAGTTTCATATTTTTAAATTTCCTATACGAAATGAAGAAATAATTTTACCTAAGTTTAGAATGAACAACTTTATTTTGAAAAACTATATATTGTATAATATAATAATTATGCAAGTGGATTAGGTGAAGTTCGGTTGAGGGTTAGTTGGGTTCGGGTCAATCTGGTTTGGGTTAATCGTGTTGCGGGTTTAATAGGGTTGCGGGTCAGTCAGATTGCGGGTCAGTCGGGTTGCGGGTCGGGCGGGTTACGGGTTATTGACTTTTAGTCAATTCGGTGCGGGCCGGGTTGATCGGGCGGGTTAGTCGGGTCAGATTCTATTTTGACACCAATATGTGTGCCTGCTCTCCCCATTGCTCATAGTGTTACCCCGACAATGAATGATATTCTTACGATAGAGGTTCTTCCTAACGAATTGCGGAAAACGGTTTTCTCAATGGGATGGAAATAGACACTGAGATCCGATGGATTCACTGGAAATTTTTTTAAAGCCTTCTGGCACATTGTTGCCAACTCGATGATTGAAGCTGTCTGCTCATTCTTTGCAACTAGTAGAATGCTCCGGAGCTTCAATCATACGTGGTTGACCTTAATATCCAAGGTGGATAATGTTGAGACTATGCGGCAGCTTCGACCAATCAGCTTATGTCAATTTGTTTACAAGGTCATTACTAAAATCATGGTTGAAAGCCTTGTTGCCCTCTTACCTCAGATTTTCTCAGAAGGACAAAATGCTTTCATCCGTGAGAGGCAAATCGTTGATAATATCCTCATTGGTCACGAATTAATGCACTATTTGAAAATCAAAACAGGCGGTAAGAAAGGGTACATGGCTCTAAAGGTTGACATGGAAAAAGCCTATGATAGAGTCGAATGGCCTTTTATGCAAGCAGTTTTGGAGAAAATGGGCTTTAACTCTGTCTAGAGAGGATGGATACATGAATGCCTCCAATCAACATTATTTTTCGGTCCTCATGAATGGCACTCCTTCAGGTTTTTCAAGGGACTTCGGCAAGGGGACCCGCTCTCTCCTCTTCTGTTCATGATCTGTACGAAGGGTTTTTCCGCTCTCCTAAGAAAAGCAATAGAGGTCGGGAAACGGGAAGGGGTGAAAGTAGCCCCTTGCGCTCCTCGTATTTCTCATATGTTTTTTGCGGATGATTCTTATTTATTCCTTTGAGGTTCTCTCCAAGAATGTGAGAATTTGCTCGAAGTGTTAAATGAGTATGAGGAGCTGAGTGGCCAGAGGGTGAACTTAGCAAAGTCGGCAGTACGTTTTAGCAAACATGTTGCCCTCGTAAACCAAGAGTACTTGGCACAGATTCTGAGTGTCGGGGCGGTAGGGGTCCATTATAAATATCTGCGTTTACCTACTCTGATTTCTCATTCGAAAATGGCTACCTTTCGCTATCTGGAGGAGAAATTGCTAGAGAGATATTGCTGAGGACATTATCATGGGCGGCTAAGGAAACCTTGATCAAATCCATCGCCTTAGCATTGTTGCTGCATGGGATGTCATGCTTCCAGTTACCTCTTTCTCTGTGTCGACTCTTGGACATACATGTGTCCCGCTTCTAGTGGGGTGTGCAAGAAGGTCAGTCGAGGATTCGGTGGATTTCCTGGCGTAATATGTGCAGGAGCAAACATGATGGGGGTATGGAATTTCGTCGATTTGAGCATTTTAACCAGACATTATTAGCCAAAATCGAATGGCGTATCCTTAATGAAACCCAGTCTCTTTTAGCCCAGGTTTACAAAGTAAAATATTTTCCGACTGAGACCTTTCTCCAAGCCAAGGTTCGCACTCGCCCATCCTGGGGGTGGTAGAGTATCCTCTATGGGCGGCAGTTACTATATGAGGTTAAGATGGCAAATTGGCAATGGCAGACTGCGTCTCTTCTTCATTCCAACTGGATACCTCGGTTGCATCCCTACCCTCTAGTGTATAATCCCAAGGTGCTTCCCAACGAGGGTGACCCTCCGGTTTCTGAGATTATCTGCCAGGGGAGGGGCGTTGGTGTGACATCAAGATGGGACACTAGTTTGATCCGCCTACATACTGGGCCATCAAAGTTATTCCTCTTCCGTGTCAGAATGTGGAGGAAAGACTTATCTGGCATGGCACGACTGATGGGGTTTTCACTGTGAAATCAGCTTACCATTTTGTTGTCTCTTTTGATAAGCGGAATGGTTGGAGGTCTACGACTAGCTGGATGGATAGAGCCAGTTGGATTCCTTTATAGGAGGCCAATATTCTGCCCAAGTTGAAAGTGTTCGCCTGTCAAATCTTTCATAGAATCCTTCCAACTACTGAAGCCCTCATTGAGAAGGATGTCCTTGTGATTTCTCGATGCCCGGTGTGTTGGGGTGAGTAAAAAACAATGGAACACTTGTTTCTTGACTTCCCAGCGCGCACTTTGGGACTACTCAGGTTTGGAGCATCTTGGGCAAGGGTTACCTCGTCATACTTTCCCATTGTTCCTAAAACGGTTGATGTCCTTAATACATCAACCTTATCTTTTTATGTCGGTTTTCGTTGTCCTCTGGAGGATTTGGAGATCCCGTAACTAGGTTGTCTTTGAGGGTAAACAGTTTGGGATCCCTGCCTTGATGCACCAATTTAACCAACAATGTGAGGAGTGGGGAACAGTGTAATTATCGGTCTATCAAACTCCCCCACACTTAACCGTTTGCTTGTCCCCAAGCAAACCTAACTCAAACCAATGCAACTCTCCAGACCTCTATAGCAACAAACAACCCCGATCGTAGGTAGAGGACTTCCCAGATCATTTAGCAACTTACGAGGTCAACCGACGCACAAGTCATCTCATAGCTTCTTCGGCGAGAACGCTAGTCTCGAGTCGGTATCATGGTAAATAGTGAACAGAGGACAAATGAATCGTGGATGAAGAGACTCTCAAAAACAAAAGATCATGGACTCACATTTTTTCAAGGTGCTCGATTTTCTTCTTAAAGATGGTTGGAACCCCTTTTCTTTCTTCTTTTTGCTTGTTTTTCTGTTTTTCTTTTTTTTTTCTTTCTTTTTTCAAGGGTTCCAACCTGTTTTTCAGAAAACGGGGCTCCCACCTAGCAAATGTTTTGCGGGATCCCAGCTCTTACCGGCCATGCCAGGAGCGGGTGTCTCGAGCCTCGTGCGGGGGAAAGACATTTAAGGGGGCTGGAGGTAGTAGGTGGAAATTGGGAACGGATTCCCGTCTCCCCTTACACACTTTCGCCCTATTCGCACGGGAGACGTTATTTTAAAGCACATTTTCGAGCACCTGTTATTTTCAAAACATGATACAAGAGTCCATGACAGGCAGAGAGTCCACAACACCACACAATTCAAGGGTCCTAAGATCACTAATTCACTCAATCAACCAACACAATATGAAGAAGAAATGAGATTTCTTAAATGCATCAACATCCTCCATAGTGCTACACTACCTCCCTAGGTTGCACATTACTACAGAGACTGTCAATTCAAAGCATACTGAGCAGGCAATTGCAAGGAACACGTACTTGGAGCCCTCAAATTTTAAAAATTTGGACAGTGGACTAGGCTCCGAGCACACAAACAGATCTAATGCAGTCAAAAGATAAACATCCCCCCCACACTTAAGATCGACATTGCCCTCAATGGAGAAGAGGGAAGGAAAGGAGAACGATGTTACCGGTGTGCACAGACTGCAGGAGACTGGAAATGGACCAGTCGGCATGAAACGGACTGGAGAGGGGACCAGTCGGGAACACAGGCACAGCTAAAGGAAACAAAAGAGCTCAAACACATATGTTAGGTCCAATGGTCAGCCCAATAGTACAGCATCCAAAAAGAAAAAGTAAAAGAAACAAAACCGACACAAATCAGTTTGCAGGCTGACAAAGACAAAAACACTCAAAACATGCCCTAAGGCCCTCCGAGACCGGTGAAGTCGATCTGGTTCATAAGGTCTTCGTCTCCATCCTCCGGTGGTGGGTGTGGTGGGGAATGATTCCACCGGGTGGTCCAGTGGCGCTCCTCTGGAGGGTGACAAGCCTGGAGCAGGTGCTCCGAGTACTCCATCAGTCGGCGTCCACGATCTCTCTAACGCTCCATGAGAGCACTAGTGACTCCCATATGGGTCTCCAAGAGGCCAAGGCACTCGTCAACTCCCGCCAGCCTGGACTGGTACTCGGCCTGGTGGGCCAAATACTGCTGGTAGAACTGGACCTGATGGTCCATGAGTTGCTGGTTCTGAAGACCGAGCTGCTGGAACTGGAGCCCCATCTGCTGGAACTGCTCCGTGAAGAAGTCCATCGACGAGCCAGAAGCCATCGACGGACCAGAAGGACCAGAGGAGGACTCGCCTCTCACCGGTCTCCGTCGAGGCTGAAGGTCCCCTGGTGGAGAGAGCGGGGGCTCCAGCTCATCGGCATCCATGGCCCCGTCATCATCATCATCAGCATCCTCGTCCACCTCCTCGCCTGAGTAGTCAGCGTCCTCCTCGTCCTCATCGAGATCCACAACCTCCTTAGGGGGCAGAGAAAGCCCATCCACCCAGGTACGGATGTCATCAGTGGCCAGGAGGCGTGCACTGTGGAGCACGTCCCTGCTGAGGGGGGTGGAGCCGCCCCGTGCAGAAGCATCCTGAAGCCCCTGGAAGCTGATGCCGAAATGGCGCGCCAACCGGGTGATCAGGGGACCACAGAAGAGATGGGTGGGTTTCCCGTGGCACCGGGAGAAGGTGGTGGCCACGAAAGAACCCAAGTGGAGCATGTGCTCCGGGTCCCCCATCGAGTACATGGCATACATCACCCGCTTCGGAATCTTATGCGAGCCGGTGGCACAGGGAGAAGGAGTCAGCGTCCTCCTGGTGGAGAGAGCGGTGGCACCAGGCGAGCCAGTGGCACCCGTCGAGGCTGAAGGTCCCCTGGTGGAGAAAGCGGGGGCTCCAGCTCATCGGCATCCATGGCCCCGTCATCATCATCATCATCAGCATCCTTGTCCACCTCCTCGCCTGAGTAGTCAGCGTCCTCCTCGTCCTCATCGAGATCCACAACCTCCTTAGGGGGCAGAGAAAGCCCATCCACCCAGGTACGGATGTCATTAGTGGCCAGGAGGCGTGCACTGTGGAGCACGTCCCTGCTGAGGGGGGTGGATCCGCCCCGTGCAGAAGCATCCTGAAGCCCCTGGAAGCTGATGCCGAAATGACGCGCCAACCGGGTGATCAGGGGACCACAGAAGAGATGGGTGGGTTTCCCGTGGCACCGGGAGAAGGTGGTGGCCACGAAAGAACCCAAGTGGAGCATGTGCTCCGGGTCCCCCATCGAGTACATGGCATACAACACCCGCTTCGGAATCTTATGCGAGCCGGTGACGTTGGGGACGAAAGAGCGGGTGATCAGCAGGTTCAGAATGTGCCACTCCGGCTTGAGGGTGCTGACGTAGGTCTGGCCAGCCTCGAAGAAGTCATACCTATGGGCGTGCCTGGCTACCTGGCGGTAGAACTCGTCCTGGTCCCAGTCGGTCGGGGTCGGGATCTCGACCTCGTGGCGATCGAACGAGTGGTACTCGATCCCCAAGGCGTAGGCCAACCCATCAACGGTCAGCTCCCGGGGGTAGCCACCCAGCCTGAACGTCACTGCATAGGAGTCCCGAGGCTTCTTGCTGTCGTACTTAAACGTGGTGTAGAACTCCCACACCAGCTCCGTGTAGGTGGGCTCGTCTATGGTAAGCAGCGTCTGCCAATCGCGGTGACTGATGGCGGCGCTGAGCTCCTGCATGCAGTGGAGCTGCTTGAACACTGCCCACTCGAGGTGGTGGTGGCGCTCCAATTTCCCCCGGATCACCTTGCGGAACTGATCCGCGTACTCTGGGTGCAGGCGCAGGCCCTGCACAAAGGGATGGTCGAGGGACATGGTCCTGCAAAATCAACAAACCAAAAGTGGAGCCATGAAAAATATTGTCAGGACCAACAGCATGGGTTCAGCACTTCCCCCACACTCAGGCTCACCTAGGCTTACAGTTAAGCACAGCCGGTTGAATCGAAATCAACTCAACCGGAATCAAGGCAAGACCACAGAACCAACCACATTAAGTACACGGGCAGCACATATACCACATATAAATCCATGCATACTCAAGGCATCCCTCACCCTACTCTAACTCAGGCATGCAAACACAGTTCTCGGTCCTACAATCTACAGTTTGATTTTCCATGAAAAGAGTAATTAACAAGAAACACACCTGGAAACGCAAGTAGAACTGTAGCTAGGACACGAGGAAGGGGTGAGGGACGCGAGAGGGAGCCAAAAAATCGCCCGGGAGGCTCGCCGGAAAATGGCCGGCGAGTCGCCGGAAAGTCGCCGAAAAATGACCGGCGGCGGCCGGCGGCAGAGGGCAGCCGGCGGCGGCCAAAGAGGAGAGAGGGGAGAGGTTTTTGAGAGAAGAGAGAGAAGGAATTTTGGAAAAATGAGGGTAGAGAGAGAAATTGACCGGGGGTTTCCTTTAAATAGGAAAAATCCCCGGTCGGGTCTCAAAAATACCCGGTCGGGTATTTTTGATTCCTCGACCGGGGGTTGCTAAACGCAGCGTATCGAATGGACCAATATACCCGGCCTTGAGCCAAAAATACCCGATCGGGTAATTTTGGGTCAAGGTCGGGTATTTTGTGAAACGCAGCGTGCAAGGCCTTGAAAACCCCCAGCCTCGAACCAAAAATACCCGGTCGGGTAATTTTGGGACGAGGTCGGGGATTTTTTGGAAAACGCAGCGTTCAAGGCCTTTGGGAATCCCCGGCCTTGAACCAAAAATACCCGATCGGGTATTTTTGGGACGAGGTCGGGTATTTCCCTTTTTCCCCCCGAGAAACAGAGGGGGTCCCGATCGTGGACCAAAAATACCCGGTCGGGTAATTTGGCCCACGACCGGGTATTTCCCCCCAATCAGCCAAAAATCTCATTCGCTTAAAATTTTAACCTCTCCTGCACGAAAACACCAAATCGAGGCATCACAGACGACCGAACTTCACTACAGACATGCAACTGACTCGACACGACACAAAAAACTCAGAAAAAGGGAAAAAGAAATGCAAACCGTGGTGGGTTTGCCTCCCCACAAGCACTTCTTTACCATCTTTTAGCTGGACGCCCATGGCGGAACTAAGGGTCCGCGAGTTCCACCACCAACTCCGCACGTTCGACCTCGTCTCCCAGGTAGAGCTTGAGACGATGGCCATTCACTTTAAACGGCTCAGTTTGCGGGTTAGCAATCTCAATCGTGCCATACGGGAACACCTGGGTGACCGTGAACGGTCCAGACCACCGGGAACGGAGTTTTCCGGGAAAGAGCTTCAGGCGAGAGTTATAGAGGAGAACTCGATCACCAACCTGAAACTCTTTCGGACCCCGCAACCGTGCATCGTGCAGGCGCTTAGTGCGCTCCTTGTACAGCTTGGTGTTCTCATAGGCGTGGTAACGCCACTCTTCCAGCTCCAACATCTGCATTTTTCGCTCAACACCTGCAACACTAACATCCAGGTTTAGCAGCTTAAGGGCCCAGAAGGCCTTGTGCTCTAGCTCCACGGGCAGATGGCATGCCTTTCCATAGACAAGCCGGTACGGTGAAGTACCAATGGGTGTCTTGTAGGCAGTGCGATATGCCTAGAGAGCATCATCGAGCTTGGTGGACCAATCCTTGCGGGACTGATCCACCGTCTTCTCCAGGATCCACTTGAGCTCCCAGTTCGTCAGCTCGGCCTGGCCACTGGTCTGAGGATGATAGGCCACGGACACCTTGTGAGTCACACCATAGCGAGACAGTAGTTTATCAAATTGGCCGTGGAAATGGGTGTCTCGATCGCTTATGATGGCTCTAGGTGTCCCGAACCGGGAGAATAGCTGCTTCAGAAAATCACAAACACGTCTAGCATCAGTAGTGGGCAAAGCTTGCGCCTCAGAACACCTAGAGACGTAGTCAACAGCAACTAGAATATAGGTATTGCCAAAAGATGGAGGGAAGGGGCCCATGAAGTCGATACCCTAGACATCAAAAATTTCACAAGTTATAAACACATTCTGAGGCATCTCATCACGGGCAGAGATGTTACCTGACCTCTGGCATCGGTCGCACCTGCGTGGGAAGGGGTCTGCATCCTTGAAGAGCGTGGGCCAGTAAAAGCCCGACTGGAGCACCTTCCTTGCCGTGCGGTTTCCTCCGTGGTGACCGCCAGTAGGTCCCTCATGACAGTGAGATAGAATGCCCTCCATCTCACTCTCCATAACACAACGACGGATGATCCCGTTGGCTCCGATCCGAAAAAGATGAGGGTCATCCCAGAAGTAATGCTTCAGATCGGAGAAAAACTTCCTCTTGGTGTGAGTTGTCATCCCCTTGGGCAGCTGCTGGCCCACCAAATAGTTCGCAAAATCAGAATACCAGGGGGTGACACTCTCCACCAAGCACATCATCATCAGTCTCTCATCTGGGAAGGAGTCGTTGATCTCCTCCACGAGGTTGTCCGCAGGAGGTGCGTCCAACCGGGAGAGGTGATCAGCTGCTACATTCTCCGCTCCCTTCTTGTCCCGAATCTCAATATCAAACTCCTGCAATAATAAGATCCATCGTATGAGCCTAGGCTTGGCATCGGCCTTGCTCATCAGGTATCGAATCGCGGAGTGATCTGTGTACACGGTCACATGGGACAAGACCAGATATGGGCGAAATTTATCGAAGGCAAACACCACTGCAAGCAGCTCCTTCTCTGTGGTGGTGTAGTTCTCCTAGGCATCATTGAGGGTCTTCGAGGCGTAGTAGATAGGTCGGAAGTGTTGATCTCGCCTCTGCCCCAAAACAGCTCCAACAGCAAAGTCACTGGCGTCGCACATCAGCTCAAATGGTAGGGACCAGTCAGGAACAACCATGATAGGAGCCTGGGTGAGCTTCTCCTTCAAGGTTGTGAACGCCGCTGTGCAAGCATCAGTGAACTGGAAGGGGGCATCCTTCTCTAGAAGCTTAGTTAGGGGCAGGGCGATCTTCGAGAAATCCTTGATGAACTGCCTGTAGAACCCTGCATGGCCAAGAAAACTCCGGATCCCCTTAACAGATGTAGGAGGAGGCAGCTTGCTGATAGTCTCGATCTTTGCTCTGTCCACCTCAATCCCCATCTTGGAGATCTTATGCCCAAGAACTATGCCTTCTCGAACCATGAAGTGACACTTCTCCCAACTCAGTGCCAGGTTCGTTTCTTCACACCGTTTAAGAACAAGTTCCAGGTTATGGAGACAGTGAGAGAATGAGTCTCCATAAACCGAGAAATCGTCCATAAACACCTCCATGATCTCTTCCAACCAGTCGGTCAAAGATAGCCAGCATGCATCTCTGGAAGGTCGCCGGTGCGTTACACAGCCCAAATGGAATCCTCCGGTAAAGCAAAAGTGCCGAAGGGGCAAGTGAATGTGGTCTTCTCCTGATCCTCCGGTGCAATCGTATCTGGAAGTACCCAGACATGCCATCCAGGAAGCAATAGAACTCATGCCCGCCACCTCTCCAGCATCTGGTCAATGAAAGGTAAGGGGGAAATGATCTTTCCTGTGGCGTCGTTCAGGCGCCGGTAATCGATGCAGACTCTCCAGCCGGTCACGGTCCGCATCGGGATCAACTCCTTCTTCTCGTTCGGGACCACAGTCATCCCGCCTTTCTTCGGGACCACCTGAGTGGGGCTGACCCACTTGCTATCAGATATAGCAAAGATGATCCCTGCATCCATGAGCTTCACGATCTCTGCCCGGACCACTGCCTCCAAGTTAGGAGACAATCTTCTCTGCGGCTGCCTGACTGGCTTAACCTCATCCTCCATCAGATTCTGTGAGAGCAGAAGGATGGGCTAATGCCTCTGATGTCAGTGATCTTCCATGCCATGGCCCGGGCATACTTCTGCAACAGAGGCCACCAGCCTGCTCTTCTGCTCGGGGGTCAGATCCGAGCTAATAATAACCGGGAGCTTATTCCCCTCCCGGAGAAATGCATACTCCAGATGAGATGGGAGGGGTTTAAGCTCCAACTCTGGTGGCTCCTCCAATGATGTAGCGAGCCGGGGCGAGATGGGAATCGGCTTGAATGGCATCTCTCGCCCGCTCGCTCGCAGCCTCGTCCAGCTTCCGCCAGCTGCTCCGCCAGCTGCACATCCTGTGATGCCTGTTCCCCTAGCAAAAGACAACGCTCAAGGAAATCATCAGTTACCCGCACTCGTGATGGCGAGTGCGTCTCAAAATCAGCACAACATCACGTAATCAAGATCATCATGGAGCTGAGGGTGGTTTCATATTATCAGAAACAGAGAAGGTGATTTGTTCACCCCAGCTCTCAAAATCAGCTTTCCATCATTTACATCAATCAGTGCCTTGGCGGTGGCGAGAAAAGGTCTACCCAGTATCAATGGCACATCAACATCCTCATTTATGTCCAAAATCACAAAATCAACAGGATAAGAAAATGGCCCTACTGCGACTATCAAGTCCTCTGCTATACCCTAGGATGCACAATAGATCGATCAGCAGCTGGATGCTCATCCTAGTATTACTGGGTTCACCTAGGCCTAGCTTCTTAAACAACGAATATGGCATGACATTAATGCTAGCGCCTAAATCCGCCAAGGACTTCCCTACATGCAAACTACCAATCATGCAGGGATAGTGAAACTCCCTGGGTCTTTTCGCTTCTCTGGTAGTTTGTTCTGCAGGATGGCAGAACACTCCTCGTTCAGCATCACCGTAGACAGCTCCCCAAGCTTCCTCTTGTTGGTGAGGAGATCCTTCATGAACTTGGCATACTTGGGCATCTTCGATAATGCCTCCACGAACGGCATGCTGATGTTGACCTGCTTCAACATTGCCATGAACTTGGCAAACTCTGTCTCCAGCTTGTCTTTATGAAGTCGAGTGGGGAAGGGCAGCTGGGGTGTATGCTCCTTAACCACAGGCTGCGGCTTGGGAGCAGGTGCTTCGCTGCCTTCCCCCACTTCTGCAGTATCAGCTGGAGGTGTTGAAGCAGGTAGTGGGTCGTCTCGCCGGGCTGGGCAGGAGCAGCAGATATGGTCTTGCCACTCCTGGTGGTGATGGCGTCCAGCTGCTGGAGAGGGTCACGAGGGTTGGAACAGGTGGCAGGCAGAGTCCCCGGTGCCCTGGTAGTGTTCTGGCGAGCTAAGCTCCCAATCTGATTCTGTAGATCTGCAGAATGGCACCTTGGTTTCTCTGGCCTGCCTCCAGTGAGGCTATGTTCTGATCCATCCTCGTGAAATTCGCCTGGCTGGTGGTCATGAATGCCTGCAAAATATTCTTCAGATCAGCCATCTGATTATCTGGAGCTGCGGCTGCTGGAGGCTGGGCATACTGGCGCTGGGGCTGCTGGAATGGCTGCCCTGCCTAGGCTGGTAGGGCTGCTGTGGTGGTGGCCCCTGCCTAGCCTGGAAGGGCTGCCTCTGCTGAAAACCACCCGCTGGTGCTGGGAAACCAGGTGGTTTGTGGTGTTGCTGCTCCAGGCGAAGTTGGGATGCTGGCGCCATCCCTCATTGTAGGTATTGCTATGGGTCCAGGCGCCGAGCATTGGCGATGAAGTCCACCTGCTCTTGGGGAGTAGAGGACTCCCTCATAGACTGACAATCCTCCACCAGGTGATTCGGGCTCTCACCACTGACACTGAGCTACTGGAGGCGTAGCTACCTCGGCCCGGAAGGAGACTGTTGGGCTGCTTCAATGTCTGCACCAACTCAGCCACCTGCTGCTCTAACCCGGACCTGGCCTCCATAGCGTGCACACCCGGTCCCGGGAATTCTGCCTCTGTGCTGCCCCAGGAATGATCTCGGGCAGCCAAGGTACTGATCATCTGGTTCAGCTCGGGTGGAGTCTTAGTGAGAATATCCCCTCCTGGGCATAGAGACTCAATCACCCTCTGGCTGTCTGGGGTGAGGGCACTGTAGAAGTTCCCCACTGTGAATGCGTCACTGAAGCCATGATGGGGACACTGCCAGAAATATCCCATGTACCGCTCCCATGCATCACGAAGTGACTCATCTGGCTCTTGGCGGAAGTGAGTGATCTCCCGCTGAATCTCTGTGGTCTTCGATGCCGGATAGTACCTATGCACGAACTTGTCTGCCAGATCGTCCCAAGAAGTGATGGACAATGGGGGCTGGGTCTCCAACCACCTCTTAGCATTCCCCGCCAGAGAATGGGGGAAGAGGTGAAGGCGGATTGCGTCATCCGGGACACCGTTCAGCTTGAACCCGTTTGTCAGCTGCAGAAACAGGGAAAGATGCACCCGGGCCTCCTCATCCTTCAAGCCATGGAACTGGATAGAGGATGTAATGAGTTGAATCCAGCATGGCTTGATCTCGAAGTTGTTTGCTGGAATGGGCGGATAGAGGATGACCGGGCGGATGTCAGCAATTCGTGGAGTGTAGTAGTACTCCAAGGTGGGACCCGGTGGTGGTGGATGATGATGAACCCCAGCTCCCTGGGGATTGGGGTCGTTTCCCAGGAGCTGGTTCCCCGGAGGTGGGTTGTGGTTGCCTTCCATCTCGTACTCGTCCTCGGACTCGCTGCTCAAATGGCCGTCTATGCGCTCCACCGTAGCCAGTCTAGCTTGCTGTTGTCTCCGAAGTTGGTTGCAGGTGCGTTCAATCTCTGGATCCAACGGCAGTAAACCTCCCGACTGGCTACGGGTCATGCACTATCTGCACACAATCAAGCAATGCAAACCCGTGAAGGCACAAGTGGGAAAGAACAAACACTCAATGCGAAAATGAAAATGCTAAAGTAAAAGAAATCACTTTTCTTCAACAACCTAGCCGTCCCCGGCAACGGCGCCAAAAACTTGACTCACTCCTACTGTCACTCTAGAAAATGGCCAAGTATAACCACTTCCTAAAGCGTAGTATAGCGGGTTTGGGTTTTAATGTCAACCCGGGTCCTAGATTTGATGACTACTCGGTGAATTCTCGTTATCTAGCAGTGAACTTTAGTGCAGATTCAAACAAACAAAAACGCAAAGCAAGTTAAACGGTTGTTTCAAGTCAAGAGAGGTCACCCGGATATGGTTCCCCTAGACTGCAGTTAAGCGGATTGCAATTTACCAAGTTCAGTTTTCATGAAAGTTATACTGCGGAAGGTTCTTAAACAGTCTGAAGTCTCGACTAAAGGTCTCCAGACCCTCTCAATCTGAGTCTCTAGCGGGCGACTAACCTCCACCGGAGTAAACAGATTGAGGCCCTAACGAACCAAACCTCCACTACCGAATTGAATTCGGTACAGAATAGCGAATTGGCTCCTCGACTAAAGTCACCAATTCACTACCTTCAATTAAGGATACTCTATCAACCTAGGCAGATATTCTCATTCTAGGTCAAAGCAGAAACAACAGGAATTTGATCAGGATTCAAGTCATTCAATCATTCAAACCTCAATCGAATATAATCAATTCATAAACTCTGTACTTGGGTTCATACAATCAGACCTAGCATACAAATCTAGGGTTCTCCATACCCAGATGAATGGGGAAACTACTCCATAGAGAAAGAAGCAAAAGCAGATTCAGATGCGGAAATCATACTGTGAAGATGGATTTCTGCTCCTGGACGTTAATCGACACTTCTCCAAGCTCAAGCCAGACTCCAATGGTGATGAAGATCAAGCTATGGCACTTGGGAACTCTGGTTCGTCGCTTTCTGAATCGCTTTTTCTCTCAAAAACTCGGAACCCTTGAATGTTGGCCTTCTTCTCCTTTAAATTGGCTGCCTGTCGCGATACCCGGTCGAAATACCCGGTCGGGTATTTTGGGTATCGACCGGGTATTATTCAAAACGCGTGTTCCATTCGAGGGAGAATCCCCGTTCTGCTCCAATAATCCCCGACCGGGGATTTAAGCCTTCTGCCCGGGCCCCCCTCTGTTTCTCACGGGGCCCAAAATGATAAATACCCGGTCGGGTATTTGGCCACCTGACCGGGTATTTTCCTCCTGCAGCCCACTTCGTCCCAACTTCGCTCCTTTCGACCCAGAACTCGTTTCTCCGCCTCGATTCCAACGCCGGGTCCTGAAATATGACATAAACACACAACCTAGCGTGAAATCGGCTTAAAACACGAGAATCTACATCTCAAACGGCTTCCGAATAGGGGTGAAAACATGTGTAATTATCGGTCTATCAATCTCAGAACTCAAGTTCCCTTTCCTTTGATACAACCCATGGGACCTGGGGGGGTCTCATGTGGTTGTTTGTATGTCGGATGGGGATACAAGGGCTGGGTCTCATTCGGCTGGCGGGATGATTCTTCTGAACCCTAATAGGGAAGTCCTAATGGTTCAGGGGATTCAGTTTTCTTTGCTTGATGATCCTTTGGTGGTTGAGTTGCTCGCACTCCGAGAGGCTATTTTATGCTGTCTGGACCATGGCTTCACGGAAGTGAGGTTCGAAGGAATGCCAAAGTAGTCATTGAGAAGATCAATCGGGCGGATACCATAGATAATTGGATAGGGGCCATTCTTGAAGAAATAGCGCAGTGCCTTGCCGTTTACTCTGGGTTTAGTTTTCGATTTGTAGGTAGGCGTAGCAATAGGGTAGTCCATGAGGTGGTTAGAAAGGCCCTTACATTGTACCCGACTATGAGTCGGTTCTTTGATTTTCAGACATGGCCGAACTTCAGGATGTAACTATCTCTCTTTGAATTAATATATGATTACCTTTTGTAAAACAAAAAAATTAATTTGAGAGATTTCCATCCCCTTCTCTCTCTTCACTTCCTCCTTCACCGCACCTCTCTTCCTCCTCCTTTCTCTCTCATCTCCCAACAATCTCTACCCCCAAAAGCAATCCTTCCATAGCCAAAAATTTGTAGCAAGCCAGAGCAATACTAGAATAAAAATAAAAAAGCCCATAAATTTCAAGGTACGAAGGGGACTCTGAATCGACTGGTGGGAGAGGAACCTACTTTTCCACTTTCGCCTTCCGCCACCATTCTCATTTCCTCCTTTCCACTCGCTAGATAGTCAGAAGGACGTCGATCCCTGATCCAAAGTGGAGCCCCTTTTTGACGACAATTGGTGCTATTGGGTTCCCTCTTTTCGATGGTTCTAGGTTTTGCATATGGAAGAAATGGATGGATTGGGAAGGTCGACGATCGACTGGTTCTCCCATTTGAAAGATGAGAAACATAGTGGTTTTGTTCAAATCAACGGGGAGGTTGAGATACATAGTGGGATTCGGTTGCCCAGATTCGTCATCTTCCTGCTGCTGCATTGCCGACAGGTCTAGTCACTAGTCGTCATCGATTTATGGAGCTCGGAGGGTCGAGGAGGCATAGCTCGTGGGAAGTTGATGGTGGGGGGTTTGGGAGGAGGAGAAGAATTGGCGTGGCGGAAGTGGAAGGGTTTGAGGAAGAGGAGGGCGTGAAGGGCGAGCGATTATTGCCTACGCCGGGAGTACCACGTGGATTGGTGATGTGGTGCTCCCGGCAAATAAACATTCGCCACGTATCGTTTAATTATTAACAGCAGCCTCTCTCTCTTCCCGCAATAAAGCATCATTAAACCCCCTTCTTTCTTTTCTTTTATCCAAGAAAAAACCCTTCTCTCATCCGGCAGCAGCAGAGCAACCGGAGATTAGATCCCCTGTTCCTTCTCTCTCTCAGCCGCCGAGAAGCCATGGAGGGAAGACTTTGGTTCAGTCCTGAGTACGATCAGATCTCCGCCACAATATCCAACCCAAATCCACCATCGATCCAAATCTGTCATTGACGAGGCTACTGGCGACCCTTTTCTCCTTCCCAAAACAGAAATTGATGAAACAGGGGTCACTTAGATTCAGCTGACAGAAGGTGAAGCTATAGTGTGATTGAGTGTTGTGTTTATTTCCTTTTATTTTGTTATTTTTGGTGGTAATGTGCTTTGTGGGTAGGTTCTGTGAGCGTGGGTAAGCTTCTTTTGAACCCCTTCAGGCTTCACAACATCAAATAGAAGAAAAAATATATCTATGCTTGCATGTCGATTTAGCTTTTTATTTGGTCCTAGATTTTGTTGGCTTTATGAATTTGGTGACCATTTGGTTGTGAGCCATTTTTTCTGATTGAAAAATTGGAGTGGGTTAGTGGGTGGAATCTGGCCGGAGTTTCCACCATAAGAAGACGGCGGGAGGATTCTCGATTCTGGGGGCTTCCAACGGAAGAAGACGACGGCTGCTATGGGAGTTCTGGGGTTTGGCTAAAGAAGGAGTGTTAATTATATATTATTTTCTTATTGAAGTAATTACAGAAATGGAAATTAAAAATTTCAATAAAAACGTTTTCACAAAAAATGAGTTAATGAGGCTTAGTTGACACGTGGCGAATGTTTATTTGCCGGGAGCACCACATCACCAATCCACGTGGTACTCCCGGCGTAGGCAATAATCGCTCGTGAAGGGCTGGGGGTTTGGGAGGAGACATGACGACTTCATTTTTTATGTAATTAATAAATCCGCATGGATTTTGACAGATGGATTGGACGGAAGTGCTTGCTAGGTCAGCATCTCCATTTATCTAGTCAGATTTAACGCCAACACCGTTAACGAATTGGATGAAAGTGACTACAAGTGGTATTTTTTCAAATTTGGATATTATTGTCACAAAGGCGAAAGTTTTGACTATACAGTGTATTTTGCCTAAAAAATATTATTAAACAATTACATTTTGGTATCTAAATTTTTTTAATATGACATTTTTAATATCTATACTTTTTAAAATTTACATATTGGTCCAATGTCACTTGGATTGGATCCATGATCCAACTCGTCAATCTATTTGATTCAATCTATTTAATCAATGGATCTACCAATCCAATCCATTTGTCACCTCTAATGGCCTACTCCCAAAAGTCAATAATATAAACCACGATTTGCATGTTTTTTCGCCAAAAATCAGCTTGATCTAAATCTGAGAGTGAGAATTTCCCCACGTCTATTTATTTCCTTCCAGAAAATGATGTTCAATACTCCACAATTGTAGTTGTGTATATGAAACAATTTTCTGACCAGTTCAACTTGGATCACTCACACAATCGACATGCGATTGACTGGCCATTAGGCCATACATATAAAAAAATTATTTTTTTTTGCCATAGATAGAAAGTAGATAGATAGTTGTTTACAGATAATTGAAAAGTAAATAGCGGTAGTCGACCGAATGCCGAGCTACCGATGCAAGGGCTGTTTTTGCCACTAAATGGGCAGCCCTGTTAGTCCTACGGGAGGCAAAAACAAATTTGCTGAACTGAAAGCTGGATTTGAGCAGACAAACTTCCTCCAGGATTGCTCCTCCTGTCTCATGCTGCACTGCACTCTCAGTCACTCGACGAATAACCAATTGCGAATCACCACAGAAACACACGTTAAAAAATCCATTCTGAAGACACCATAGCATCGAATCACGAAGGGCAATAAGCTCTGAGAGGAAGGGATCATTCAAACCTGCATAGAACTTACCATACGCACAAATGAGACTTGAATCCTCCGCGAAACCCACGAACCCTGAGCTGCCTCCCACATCTTTGCGAAAGCCCCCATCGAACCTAATCAAAATACCCCCCGGTGGGCTGGATACCATAGGCGGCTGCCCACCCTGCTGCCGAGTCGGATGCTGTTGAGGTTGTCTTGCACTAGTGGCGGCTTGCCACTCATCCAGCTGACTTCGGAACTGGCGGACCAAGGCAGGTGGCAAGTACTGGACGTGATCATAGACGGACCAGCATCTTGCTTTCCAAACTCGCCATGCGAGGAAGACAATCTCGGAAATCTGCACTTTGGAGAGCTGCAAGCAGAAAAAAATACGATGCCAAGCAACATCCGGGGTTAGCATACACACATCCTGACGAACCTCCTCATGCCCTGCAATTTCCCAGATTCCACGCGCAATCCTGCAATTAAAGAAGCAGTGTGAGAAAGTTTCAACTCCATCTGAGCAAACTGGACAGGTATCATCATCACACAAAGTCTTCTGTTTTAAGACGACACACAGCGGGAGAAACCCGCGCACAAATCTCCACAAGAAAAATTTCAATTTTGGTGGGATGGGAAGATTCCACAAGCACTTCCAGAATTTCGTATCCAAATGCGGAGGGAGTGGAGCAAAGGAAGCCGCGCGGTCCTCCGTCAACACCTGGTAACCCGTCTTGACGCTGTAGACCCCGTTCGCGGAGTAATGCCAAATGAGTTTGTCTGGGAGAGGGGAAGATGGCAGCGGGATGGAGAGGATCCACTTGACGCTGTCCGGGTGAAATAAGCTGCTTATGAGGTCTACATTCCAGGTCCTAGTCATCGGGTGAATGAGAGAGGCCACGTAAGGATTAGAGATCGAGGCACCTGGAAGTAGAGTCGGAGAGGATGGAGGAGAAGACGGCAGCCAGTGATCATTGAGTATGTTGATGCCTGACCCACATCCTACTTGCCACCGGAGGCCTCTGAGTAAGAGCTTTCGTCCCTCAAGAACGCCTTGCCAAGCCCATGAGGGCCGGTTCCCCACTGTCGCAGTAAGAAAGGTGCGGTCATGATGGTACCGGGCTTTAGAAATGCGGGCCAAGGGGGATGTTGGGTTCTGAACGAGTTTCCATGCCTGTTTAGCTAGCATCGCGATGTTAAAGAGATCGAAATCCTTGAAGCCAAGCCCGCCGTGGAACTTGCTAACACAAATTGCCGGCCATGAAACCCAATGAATCCCTTTCTCTTTATCTTGCCCTGCCCACCAAAATCTGGATACCTGGCTGTTTAGCCTCCGACAGCTCGTGGCCGGCAGCCGAAAAGACATCATCGTATAAACCGGAGTAGCTGACCCC